>WEIT01035503.1:13034-40194 GCA_013389985.1 Dryoscopus gambensis
AGTTAGTGTCAGTACTGAAAGGATACCCTGGTTCACTTCTGGGGATGCTGAAGAAATGTTAGCATGATGACAGCAGTGCTTCCATGGGGGTAGAAGGGACCTTTCAAGTTTGGCTTTGCCACTCTCATGAATTTAAGTGCTTCTGTTGTGCTTGGACATCCTGTTTCCTCTTGCTTTGCTGAGATGACACGATGAAGGAATAAAGCCATTTTTCGAAATATTTCTCATGCTCCCAAAATGTAGCTGTGAAGTACACAACCTTATTCCTATTTGTAGTGAATGATTTCCAGTATCACGTGATCAGTCGTTACTAATGAAAGATCACAAAAGTAAAGACAATAACAAACCAATATTCACCAAGAAGCTTAGCAAAACAAAATCGTTGCATTTATAATTATGCTTTTAACTCCAGAGCTGCTCTGGGAGTTTTAGTATCGGGAGGGTTATTTCACTGATGACTGAATCACATCACTTCTGCTTGAAAGAGCAGTATCAGTTTGACAACTCAGAGTTTTATTGCTCAACAGCTTTGAGCAGGAAGAGGAGATGATAGTCATCTCAGAGGAGTCTGAGGACAGCTTCCAAAGCTGGAGCCTGGCCAGGAGTCTGGGCTAGGTTGTCTTGCTGAGAAGCCTGTGCCAAAGTCTTTCCCTTCACCCACAGTCAACCAACACTTCACATTTTGGTCTTGTTCTGTAAATTCTGTCTGTTTTTTTAGAAAACACTCTTCTTGAAAACCTTATTTTAAAATACCAGTGATCTAAAAATAGGGCTTGTAATGCAAAAGCGGGGAATTTTTTTTCTCAGCCACTAGGTGCTTCTGGATATGCTCATTTTAGACATGTTGTTCAAGGGTCAGCTGGATACTTTAATGCTGTGACTATCCTATCTCATCTCCAGCTGCTGCTCAAAAACAGGCTGAGCAGAGTTGCTTTCTGTTGGTCTCTAGTCCTAGGCAAGCAAAAGCTTATAGAAATTGTATGAATGTTAAACAATTTTACCTTTTTTCTTCTGGTTCCAATCTTCCATGTTCCCATTTTGTACATTTACACCAATGGAAGAGCCATCATTTAACTCCATAATGCCCCCACTGGCTTGGAGATTACACCTCTTCCATCCTTGAGGAACCTACAGTACCTCAAAATACAGCTAGCCCGGAGCAGATCTCGGAATTTAACAAAAACCTATGTTGTATCACTACATCAAACTTACTTCTTTCCCTTGGTTTTCCTTTTACTTTTCTTCGTTTCACTTCTAAGTCCCAATAAAATATCTTAGATTTGATGGGTTGTATTACCTAGGATTCCAAGTGAATCAGCATAGCTCTACTGTTTCGGATGATTTGGGTTTGTGTTTTGTGGGGTTTTTTTGTTGTTGTTGTTTCCCAGTTTTCTAAGGTTTCCCAAGTCTTTAATGTTTTAAATGCTGAAGAGTTTATTCTGTACATAGTAGAAAAGCTACAAAAACGTAGCAGCTAAGAAAAAGGTCTTCAAATTCCTATACCTGTCCTTATGTTGCTGTATTCTTTCTGAGAACCAAATCCGTTTTTTTAAATCTCCACCTCTTTGCTGCATCCTTCATCTCTGCAGAGACACCCTACTTAAGTAAATTTCCACTTTTAGCAAAACAGCCCAGATTCCTGTGCAGTGCATCAGCCTCACTGAAGAGGTGATGTTAATACAATAGTGTTACTATGGTAAAGCATTATTCTCCACATCTCTCTCTCTTTTCAGAATCCTTTTCGTTTGTGTTGATATTGTGCTTATGTTCCAGATTATGTCAAGAACATTCGTAAAAGCAGACATATAACCTTTCAAACTCTAGTAAACTGAAAAAAACCCCATCCACTTTTATTACAGCAAGGAAATTCCGTGTTAAGGGGGGGTTCAGTTTTGATAGTGAGAAAGATGAGTGCTTTGCATCTGTTGAGCATCCAACTGTCAGCAAGGTGATGGAAAGGCAGCTTTCCTCTGCACTGTCACTGACTCAAAGAATGACCTAGGGATAAAATTATTTAACTCCAGGTTTTTACACCTGGCAAAGCAGTGGTTGGTATCAGTGATGCGTATTGCTCCCAGCTGCAGGCGGATGCTCTCTGATGCAGAACAATGATACGTTATGCCTTAAAAACGCAGGAAACAGGACTCACAGGACTCACAGGCCACAGATTTCTGAAACTGACAGAGGACTTTTGAATGCCTTGATTTTTGTCACCCTTCTTGATGTCAGCTGCTTTTAAGATGCCTGTTTGTTGCACTCACCACCAAGCCATCTTCTTAAATGTTCCTTTCAGGATTTCAGCTTGGCTTCACAGAAAAATACACTCAAAAACATTAATGATTTTTTGAAATGTCTCTATCTTTGAGAAGCATTTGGGTCTTATTAGCTGAAAAGCATTACAAGCAGCTGTGAAAGTATTAGAAAACAATACTGTGTAAAACATGGAGCATTTGGCTAGGGCAGGCTCTGGATGTGCCATTCACTTGGTATATGCTGTCAACCACTTTTCTTTGTTGTCTACTGTACAAAAGAATTTTTTTCCACCTTCAAAGTATATAAGATGTATCTGAGACCCATAACAGGATCACCTAAAGGAATTTAGAGAGCTTGGGCTTGCAAATTCTTGTCCACAGTCCAGGGATGGTTAAATGGCATGTGCACTATGAGTGGATCAGGTTGTCTTTATTGTGCTGAAGATGAAGGTGTCAGATTTGTTGCACATGGATAGATCCACTTAGTGATATGATTCTCTTACATGTATGCAGCTCTATCCCCAGAAAAACAACTTTCCCAAACAGAAAATCTCTGTCCCTTGTGCTTTTTCTGTGCCATGGTGAGGTTTTCCTGGTCATATACTATGAAGTCACATAGTAGTTACTATGTCTGGCAGCTGTATTGCAAATAATGGGGGCTCTCCAAATCAGTACTCAGGCGCTATAATTCAAGCTCTCGCCTTAAGATGACACCACTTAGCTGAAGAGGCCCCATGGCCATGTGAGGACTGATTTTCACAACAGGAATCCTTTCGTTAGGTTACTGAGAAGAGCCCTAGGTCTTTATAGTCTTTTGCCATGCTCCCTTTGCAAAATGGAAATTTTTGGGTTATATCTTATATATATATATATTTATATAATTTCAAATTTTATTTATTTTTTATATATATGAAGGTAAAAACTTGTCACATAGCAAAGAAAAAGCAAAATGAAACATCAAAATAGAAGACAAAAGCCTATGAAAGGACTCTGCATGCAGCGCAAATATGAGAGTATAGATGTATATAGACATGCACCCACAACTTTCTGGACGCTTTCTGGTTACATCCTAGTCACAGCTACGATGTATCCAGGGTGTTTAGGTGATTGGTTTCCCTATGGTGCTTTTTGCATCATGTATAAATAATACTGTTTGAGATAGATAGCTGCTATGGATCAGGAAAGAACTTGTTCAGAATGGCGCAGAGAGTTTATTGGAAGTCTGTCTTACTGAATTGTTTGTGAAGCAGGGTTTTTTTGTTTCTTTTTGAAAACCACCTGTCAGCAAAGAGCAGCATTTTTGTGTCTGTGATTGTTTTATTGTCAGTGTTTGTGCACCATAGACTTACTGTCTTCTAGTAGAAGTTTTCTCATAAACAACAATTATATATATCTATATTTACATAAAATACATTTCAATTTTGTTTACCTTTTAACAAAATATTCTGTATTTCATGAGGTTAGGGATTGTTTTTGCCAAGAGACTGGTTTTTGCCACTTGTAAAAGTCATTACCCTTCTGGCTTCAGTCAAGATGGCCAAGTGCAACATACGGAATTGCTGTTCTGTGGAAATGTGTTTATTTTTCCAAGAGGTGATTGTGGCTCCCAAAATAGGTTCTGTATGACTGTGTAGTAAATTTTAGATTTGCCAGTCTTGGCACTGTCCTTTCAAACAATTTATTTCCTCCTCCATATTACTTCAATGCTATCTTTAATGAGTATATGTCTCAAGCAGTCACAAGGGCAATTTGAGACCATCTCATTTCCTGGTAAACATGCAGCCTTCAGTGAAATAAGCTCTTCTGCATTTTAAGTTGCGTGCAAACTTTCACTTGCATTTATTAGCACTTCCTCAGATCAGCCAGTGGATATTCTAGCAGAAAGTAAAAAAGAAGGCTTTTATTTTATTCACTTCTTGGGTGAGAAGAGTAAGAGGAAATAAAAGCATAATGTTTATTTTTACTTCTCTTTTAGTATTAATATTGCTAAAGTGGACAGTGCAAATCAAGCTTGATTGCTTTTATTCTAATAAGACCCTTGAATATTTGTCATGGTTTAACCCCAGCTGGCAAATAAGTCCCACACAGCCGTTCACTCACTCCCCTTGGTGAGATTAGGGAAAGAATCAGAAGAGTAAAAGTGAGAAAACTCAAGGGTTGTGGTAAATTTAAGGGGTAAAGCAAAAGCAACACACACAAGCAAAGAAAAACAAAGAATTAATTCACCATTTCCCACAGGCAGCCAGGTGTTCAGCCATCCCCAGGAAAGCAGAGCTCCATTGTACATAATGGTGACTTGGGAAAGCAAACGCCATTACTCTGAATGTCCCCACCTTACTCCTTCTTCCTCCCACTTTGTATACTGAGCATGATGCCATATGGCCTGGACTATCCCTTTGGTCAGTTGTGGTCAGCTGTCCCAGCTGTGTCCCCTCCCAACTCCTTGGCACCCCAAGCTGCTCGCTGGTGGGGTGGGGTAAGGAGCAGAAAAGGCCTTGACTCTGTGCAGCCCTGATAAGCAGCAGCTAAAACATCTCTGTGTTACCAACAGTTCCCAGGACAAACACAAAACACAACCCTATACCAGCTACTATGAAGAAAATTGATTCTATCCCAGCCAAAACCAGCACAATCTTTTCAGCCAAAAAGATACTGACAGGCATAGAAAATTGGTAGAAGTTTTATCTGAAAACCAGGGAGAAATCTCAAAGCATTCATCAGTGATTGGGAGAAAAAACATATTACAGGGATGTTGCAACATGAAGAAAGCATCAGAAATGCAAAGAAGGCAGAAGAAAGGCTAAAGAAACACAGGAAGGTCTATCTGAGGAGACCAGCAATTAGAGGGCTGCTCCCCCTCGTGATTTGATAGGCAATTCTTGTCAACGACAACGATTAAAGCTGTGAATCCTGACAAATTTATTAAAAATGCCTTGTATGGTATTTTCACTTCCTGCAGAGCAGTCTCATTAAGCATCTCCCTCCATGGGACCCTTGTATGAGCTCTGTTGCTAAACTTCCACAAGTTACAACACCCTTCACAGCTCATGGGACAGAAGCCAAGGTGCCTTCTGAAGAGGATGTATCCCTTTTCCTGCCAGGGATGGAAAGGGACAATGAAAAATAGATTAAAAGAAGCAGTGACTGTCTTTAGGAAGGGTGGCTGGTGGTCTGGGACCACACTGCTGAGAGCAGTGGGGGGTGACAGCTGTTTGGAGAGGGGACGTTCCTCGGCAGAGTCCCATCCATAGCTGTATTTGTCAGGGCTTTACCAAGGACAAATGTTTGCTGCCGGAGACCAAAGGGCTGTGGGGCAGAGGGAACTTTCTGCTCGTGAGCTCTCAGCACTTTTCAGCTCTGTACTGCTGAGTACAGAGCTGCTTGGCTATAACCGCTTGCGATGGGGCAAGTGTGGTGCTGTCCTCTGCAAGGTCTCATTTTAGAAACTAGCTTTATCTCACAGTCTGTCAGAAATAAACTAACAGGCCTGTTCTTATTCTCAAAAAATTACTTCTGGTCCCAAATGATTATTTTCTTCATTTTGGGAAAGAGATTTACAACTGAAATACCACAAAAATTGAGTTGTTGCTTTACTGATAAGGTGATGTTTACATTTACTTGTGGACTGCCTCTGTAACACCAGCTAAAGACAGATAGCAAATCTTCCAGTCTACCAAAACCCAAATGCTTTCCACCTTTCCTTCTTTTTGGCTTTAATGCCCTGTTGTCCTATATAATGAGTTATGATAATTAGTAATAGAAAACATCCTTTAAAAAAATACTGAAGGCCTGACTTATTTTAATCAATAAAGCTTCCGTAATTTCTCAGCTGTCTTGTAGCTTCAGAGAAAACTCAGAGTATCAGCAGAGTAAGTGTAGTGTGGGAGGGGTTCAGCTGAAGCATAAATTAACTGTATTTCATTTCCCCTTAATAAAGAATTTCAGTTTTTCCACAGCTAACTGTATAATCAATTTGATCCCCTGCTGGCTTGCTAACTTGCTGTTGGCTTTGCTTCAATAATATCAAGCCTGTAATGAGGGAAATGGGAGGCTCTAATCACACAGAGGAGAAATAAGCAGCTGCAATTGAACGTGTAGTTTAACTGTGCAGAATTTTGCTGCGGCTTTTATCGCTGAAGAGCTCCAATATATTTCCCCCATGTCCGCCTTGCTTTGGAGACTAAAAAGCAGTGTACTCCTCCAGACTCATTAATCATATTTCACTGATTGGGTGACACTAAATACTTAAATCCTATTCAGTTTTCGGCAGCCTTGAGCTTACTCCTTCATCTCTGTAAAGTTCTAGCTGTAAGCTGTACTTGTGTAAGCCAGGGTGCATTGCAGCTCTTCTTTGCTGTATTAGTAATGTCACATAATTCGTTCCATTCTGCTGTGAAATTGTTAGTCAAAGTATGCTTTAATTGTAACATTATTGTGCCACAAGTCTGGGAGTGCTTATAAAGAAAAAAAAAGATAAATACAGTATAATGACTGCTGAGTTTGTTTTTCCTGCCTTCACCATGCCTAGAAATTATATCCTGTGTTATGGGTTTGTTCAGTTACTCACTTGTAATTCCACATTTTTTTTCCAACACTTTGGGTATACAAGACACAAGTTAAACATACAAGATAAACAAAGATTATCTTTAGTCACAGTATCGCCAGACAAAAGGCTCTTCTGAGCTAGCAGTCTCCACGCCTACATTTCTATTTCTGCTCTTCATTCTAAATGCTCTACTTCTTGTTGGAGATAATCTGCCTGGCAGAACTCTGCAAAAAGGAAAGTCTTTGTGTCAAATTAAACGTTTTTGCTGTTTGTCTGGGGGGGTTTTTTTGGTGTGGATTGTTTTTTGTTTGTGGGGGAATGACTTCTGCTTCATATTTGAATTTTTTTTTTCCTGCCGGTGCATGGGGGGAATAACTGGTGAGAAGAAGTGGGGGTTAAAGTTCAATTTTAGTTTTCTGCGTCATTTGATCTCATTTTGACTTGTGGCCATGTGATCAGGCAGAATTCAGTGCAAGGAGAGGCGGAATGGGGGAGGCTGAGCCAGTGTCAGAAAAGCTTAGAACAGAAGTAAAGATCATGAACTAAAATTTGTTTTTGTTTACTTTTTGCCTCCCCCCCCCCAATTATTAATATAAAATTATACTTCATAAACAATTTCTTGTTGCTTCATGTCTTGTTTTGGAACCCTCTATATGCAGAGCCCTGATGAAAAAAGCCTTTTTTTATTGGACACAAGCATCACAAGTCAATATTGCTGCAAAGTTATCTGCCTATTTTCTGTGTCATTAGAAAGTCCTTGATGTCATTCCAGAGTATGTGCACTGTTTATGATGAAAATTTAAAAACCAAAGTGATGTAAATGTAATTAGGAAAACAATCCTGGTTTGATTTATAAACAGGATGATGCTTACCATTGATTCTGCCAAAGCAGGGCATATAACAGTGCATGAAATTGCCCTCTTTTTGAGAGGAAAGAGATCAGAACTCATGTGTCACCTTTTTTCCCAGCTTTGAGTGGCTGTCACAATGTGTATGCATGCAGGCAGGTATGTGAACACGTGGTGCCTGCTCGGGTATCAGGAAGCTGACAGGAGCTGGGATGGCTCTTTGCCTTTGCACTCTTTCAGTCTCAGAGGACTACGCTGTTGCCCACAGTGCCAGAGCTCTGTTCTTTCTACTCCTGTGTTTGGGCAGAGCTCATTATATACTGCCCAAAACCAGAGCATAGAAGAGATACTGTGGGCCGCAGCCTGGCAGGGTGGAGTCCTGAAGATGCTGTTTGGGGCTGAGCAGCAGCTGGAGGTGCCATGCAGGAGGCAGTCTGGTTGCAAATCAGGGATGAGGCAAGTTCATGTGCTTATTTCAAACATCATGGAAGACCACCAGAGGATGAGGCTTTGAGGAGTGAGGGATCCTAGATATGTGGTGTGAGCATTCTCTGATACTGTTTCGTATGCTAACTGGACTGAGCAGTTCCACTTTTATGTTGTTTTCTAGTAGGATCCCAAGACTTATGCAGCAGAGGAGGCTTTCTGTCTTGGCTCAAAAGACAGAGTTACATTGCCTTTCAGTTCTGGTGAGTCACCATTTTCAAATCTGAGTGCATAAAATTAAGGATGAGAAGCACGTTGTTTTGGTTTTAGCCCTTCAGAAAGGGAAAAAAACTATTAATGAAGTTTTATGGTTCTCCCTCTGCATAAGGAGGAGTGGTTCTTATTACATGACTACTCCAAAGTTTCAGAGAATAAAAGCAGCACTATGGAAGAAGTGCACACAATCCCTACTAGGGCTGTAGTAGCTGCTGTTATGTTTATTAGAAACTAGGTCAGAAATTGCCTGTCCTCAAGATATTTGCCAGTAGGAGCCATTACCTGAATCACTGGTGGAGAGAGAAGAGCTGAAAAGTCTTGAATTCGAGTCAGGGACAACACAATTTAAAGGAAGCTTTGGCAGGATGAGGGAGTATCAAAGTCTAATGGTGGTGGTGCTCTTTGCTAAACAGCGAAGTTTGCGGCTTTACACTTCAAATGATTTAATATGATTTGAGTGTCAGTTTTCAGAATGACACGTTATTAAAATGTTGGTCAGAATTCTCGTGAAAAATGCAGATAATGAGCCCCTAGTCCTCATGATGAATATTGTTCATGAAATAATTTAAGACTTATTGAGAGCACATACATCTGAAAAGAAGCTGCTTGTCTTCTCCTTTCAGATCTTGACTCTTTTGTCGTGACTGATGGAGATGTCATTTGGCACAAGGCCTTTGCAAAATGAAGCCTTTCTCTGTGGGACTAGCAGAAAGAATGACAACCCATTTCTAATCTGCCACCATTCTTCTCCAAGAGACTTTGAATGGTTTCTGGCTGGAATGAATTGACTCAATCAAAAAATATACCCATTGCCAGCCCCTCCTTCATATTCCTCCATCATGTTTTATCTAATGTTTCCAAACTTTGCCTCTTGTAACATTTGTGAAGGGGAAATTTCAAAACCTCTTAAGAGTTTAATGTTCTCCTTGCAACCTTTAAGACCTTTTCTCTCTTTCTACCCTTCATTTCAGTTCGTTTCAATCTATGCCAGCATGCTGCATGTCTTTTGGGAGGGAAACAGCCAGATTTAGCTAGCAGGAATGTCATTCTCTGCTCTATTAGATGAGAAATGCCACAGCAGCAGCCTGAATTTTGCATCCTTTTTGTGCTACTGCATCACGTTGTGAAACCACCTCCAAATCGCTGTCTAGTGTCACCTGCAGGGCTGCCTGGGCATGCCCGCTTCCACCGCTCCACCTTCCCTTCACTGGCTTTGCCTGTACTCTCCCTATAATAATTTTCAAAGCTTGTTTTTTTATTTTCTTACACTGTTTTCATTTTCTCTGGTTTTTGTTTTGTTTTGGTTTTTTATACTATCTCCATTCTCATTAATGCCATCAGACCCTCTCATTTTAGCATTATGTGATGTGATTAGCATGTTGTTTACAACATGCTCTGCCATTGTATTAATGAATCTGCTAAATGAGATGAAACGAATTTATAAACCTCCTTAAGCTCATAGAAAGCCAAATAAACTCACATTCTCACTGCTTACCTTTCTGGTTTTTAAAGATGTCTTTAAATGGCTTTCAAGCCATATAAGTCAGTTGAAGTCACTCTTTATGGAAGATTAACAAGACACATCACCAACTGTCACAGAAACCTGTGAAACAGGCCCTGCTATTACTGCATGAGGACAACCAGGTTGGGGATTACAGGTGTTATTTCCATTTCCAAAGCATTTTAAATAAAACTGTATCATCAATTTTTTAAAGCAATTGATATTTCTATCAGGTGTATTTGGATCCTTGCTGCACCTTACTTGGAACAATCATTTTCTCTTCTGATCTGCTGCCTTGCAATAAAAACCAAAGCATTTGAGCATTTCCTTTATGAGGTCCAGAAAAGGTATGTAGAGAGATAAATGTTCTGGAGAATTCTCTCCAGTAATTTCTGACTTTTAATTTAGAGAGTGGGCACCCATATGGCTACAGGTCCAGACTATGGGCTGTAAAAGAAATGTGATGCAAGGAAAAGGGAAAATGAAGATTTTGAGTAGACCCAAATATAGAGCCTTCTATACTTTCTTTCTGGTCTTAACCTCCTCCAGAACATACTCAAATACCTTTGAACAGTTGTATCTTACTTTTTCTGGATAACAGTCTTGATTGTTGTGGATCCTGTACACAGGTATGTTAAAAAGTTTTACCTGCAGCTTTCTGGCTGAAAAATAAAGAGCATGGTAACAGTAGTAATAAAAATACAACATGTAGCACTTTACAGTTTTATAGTGCTCTACAGAAATTAAAGCACCACTGCATCCTGTGTTATTGGTATTAATTGTACCAGCTTATCATGGTAATATGGTCAGAGAGGAATTCATCAGCATCACACAGCACCGTGGTTAGGTTGTCACACTGACAGATATTGAGCATTCCTGGCTTTTAGTTTGATACTTTCCCAAAACATTCAATACATGTGATATGGGTTTGCTTGTTAGTGATTATTCTGATGCACAGGGAGGTTGTTTCTTCATCTCATAAATAAGCTGGATTGCTTTTCTTCATAGTTTTATCAGATAGGATTCTGCATTTTAGTTTTTCTTTTGAGGAGGTGTGACTTACATGTTAATATTCATTGTTGGACATTCCACTGTATTCTGCCTCTGCCCAACATTTTCACAGGAGTCAGTCAAAATATTCATCAAACTTTGTGCAGTTATCTATTTCCTGAAGGTGTTTTCAGGCCACAGTTTTAACAAATTTCTAGTTATTCTGTGTGCCCCAGTTTCTGAGAAAACATCAGAGGGGACCTGATTTTCAGAAAGCATTGAGGACAAGAGAACAGACCACATTAAAGTTTCAACTACCCTGAAATTACCAGCTGTTAAATCTTGACCATCACTGCATTCATTTCCCCAGATTGTACCCTGTATTTTGCATATCATCGAGTAACAAGTGTTTTCTCTTGCTGTAAAACGTATCTAATTTAGGAAATTTCAATGAATGTATAATTTCTGTGCTGTGCTGGATTTATAATAATTATTTCAACTGTGTTAAAACTATGCAAATACCAGAGTTAAATCCCTCTCTCAATTGATTTTATCTTGCTTATTTATGATATAATTTAGTACTTTTCACTTTGTTTTTATAGTTTGCTTGGTGCTGGAGTTAAGGTCCCACTATGTTTTCCCTCACTTCTACTTATTCATACCAATTTTCCACATCTTTTTCTTAGGATATCAAAGTACTTTCACCAATTTAATAAAGATACCTTGCCCTCCTGTCCTATATTCTCCTCTCTGCAGAGTGATTGAGGTTTTTTCCTTTTGAAACTTAATACAGCTATAATTGTTTCTTTGACTTTCATCCTCATCTTTTAATGAAATTAAACATTCATGTCACAAAACTTGTGCTCAGTAAAAACCAAAGATCTGGTTTGTGTCTCAAGTTATATTATAGCATTTCAGTGAAGGGCTTGGAGAACTGTTCTTCATTTCTTAATGGAACTCTAAGCAAAACCATATTAAATGAGGATTTTTTTTTTTTTTACTCTCCATTATTTTGTTCATTTTGAAAGATGATATCTCAGTTTTTCCATGTGAAGTTTCTAAGTTCATTCTCCAGCTAACCTAAGAAAAAGATGTTGTTTACTTTAAAAGATTTCAAAGTCTGGACAAGCTAAGATAGGGAGACTCAAATCCATTTGCATGACAATATTATACTATGGGTCGTATATTCTTTTCTTGTACAGAAATGGGATTATGGCACGAATATACAGGATTTCTTATCCATATAATTTGATGGCAGGAAATATTAAAATAAACTATAAACTCAATTTGCAGCTTGTCTGAGGGAGGAAATTGGGATATTACTGGGTAAAATACAGATTGCAGACTAGCAACTAAAAAACATGGATTTGCAGAAATAGAACAATTACATAACGTTCTCTGTCATTTTCTTTCAGTAACATTGAATATAATTACCTTACCATTTATCTCAGTAAATGTTAGGTTCCCAAACAAAGCTACATAAACAGAAATTTTTGTATCCCTTAAAAAAAACCCTGAAAAGACTTCAACTAACTATATTGATAAAGCTTCTACATTTTAATTCATGCAATCAAATTAACTAAGGAATTAAGTCGAGAGAAAACAGTTATTACTTTGTGGGAAATTCACTTCTACAAAAAGAACTAGTACACTTTGTTAATTTTTCACAACACTGAGGGCCTAAGTTTTAAAGGTGTTGAATTCTAATTAGTTCGTAAACGAATTAATTACATACAGAAGGTGTTCTATGGAGATACAAGGAAATTGCAAAGTAAGCTTTGCTGCTGTGAGTTCCATCTCTGTGCATCAGGCCCATTGGCATCGGACACATTTTCCTCACGTCCATTTCAGGCCTGTTCATGTACGGGAAGTCAAAATGGGTGCCTGCTGGTACCGACTCCTGAGGCTGCTCATCTCTGGCGTGCTGCTGTCTGGTACTCAATGTCGTGTGGCTTCTGATGAAATGCATTGCCTATGGCAAGGGGGGTGGTCCTTTGTTACCACTGGATAGGGACCTTTTTTTTCCCAACCTCCCCCCTGCCACCAAACTGGTGTCCAGGTTTCAAGAAAATAAGTTTCATTAAAAAAAAAAAAAAAAAAAAAAAGGCAACATTTGCCGCCTTCTTAAAAAGCAAGAAACAAGTAAACCTCAGGATGTTTATTATATTTGTGTTTTTCTTCACATAACTATTGCTTTGAATTGACAGTAGTGCAATCTTTTTCTTCCTGGTGCCTGTGAGGAACTGGAAGGACCTGTGAGAACCTGCTGAGGTTGAGCACTGGCTTTGGAGAGATGGGGAACCACATTACACTCGCCAGCACCTACTAAGGCAGGTACCCCAAGATCTAGCCACCCCTGGGATCATGTCCTTTACCCCTCGTGAAATGCTTGGTCAAGATGGAAAAGAAAGCAGCTTCTCTGTTGAAATGGAATATGGAGATTTTTTTAACAGTCTCAGTGAAAGAGGAAGTAAAGACCAAGAGAAGATAGTATAGAGGTAAGGACTGATTTAAAGGAGTGCAGCTGGAGCAAGAGTACCCCACTAGAAACTGTCCAGGTGACAAGCCAAGAGGTGTATATTCATGCCTCAGTCCTGGCTTGGACTAAAAAGGGCCCCTTCACCGAAGTGTTAAATAATATCTCATAATTTTTGGCTAAGAAGTCCAAAGTAGTTGTTTTGTTTTCTAAAAGTTGAATGCTTGTATAGCTTTTTTCGCAAATAAAACCATGCTGGGTTAGTTAGTTGTTAGTTTTTGTCAACTTTGAGAGTTTGGCTTCCATAGTAGTTTTCTTCAGAAGTTTTACAAGGACCTGAAGTATTTACAGGTACCTTCAGTGCCTAAAGTCTTGCCTGACTTAAAATACCTGAACATCTATTGCATCTGGAACCCCCAAACACACAGGGGTTTGGAAGTGACAGTAGGGCTTGATTACTGGTGTATAAAACACAGCAACTGACTGTGAAATAGTACAGCTGATCCATGTTTTTTAATAGAGTGAAAAATCTAGTATATTTAGGGAATTTTAAGCCTTCAGTTTGGAGCTGATACACTGCAAGCTGTTTGGCTTCCACTGCCTTGCTCGTTGCAGCACTTCCTCCTTAAAACAGGCAGTAAGGAGCAGTATCAATAGGAATAGCTTGCAATACAGTGAGATGACTGCTGCTGGCTGGAAAAAAGCAGAGGGTATAGCCAAAGAAAGGCTGCCTGTGGTCTGCTTTAAGTGCTGTACGACTTAGTTTGCTCTGTGTTAAGTGACGTCAGCGCTGCAGTTCCACCCCATTCCATGAGGCAAGGAAAGGGTAGCTCACGGCATTCGTAGGAAAAAGAGCTGACGCAGGGGTTTGATGCAGATTTCTACCTACCTGTGTGTGAACCAGTTACACAAGAACTACAAAGTGTTCTTGTCCTCTTTTTATTTTTTTCCAGTAAGTGGTAGTTGCAGACACTATGATTTGAGTTAGGGCGAGGTTCCTTTCTGCTCGTGTTTAGAATAATACTTGCATTTACAAAACACAGTGTCGGGTTGAACGTTCACATTGTGCCTTTTGGCAGCTTTTTCCCAAGAAAATCAAGCTATATTTCAGTGTAGATTCTATCTTTATTGCAATCTGTACAGGATTTTGTCATGCGTTTCTATCTGGATTATAGGTTGGTAGATAGGTCTTAGAGAAACATATGAAGTTTGAGATTGCTGCAGGTATAAAGAGATATTTCCATACCTTGACTATTCAGGAACTTAATTTTTTTTCTCTTTTTTTTTGTAATAAACCTTTCCACTTGCTCTGAAGTAGCAATTCACTCATGATTTGGTTATGGATTATGGGATATCTAAAATGTATGCACATTTCCTTGTTTAAGAAACAACTTGATTTTCAGTGTCACCTTAATTTGCATTTCATTTCCAGAATTACTTCAGTCACCAAACTGGCATGGTGCACAAAAAGAGGAGAAATTATCTCAT
Source organism: Dryoscopus gambensis (assembly GCA_013389985.1). Lineage (NCBI taxonomy): Eukaryota > Metazoa > Chordata > Aves > Passeriformes > Malaconotidae > Dryoscopus > Dryoscopus gambensis. The sequence goes on from WEIT01035503.1 coordinate 27,838, forward strand.
GAAAGTGGTCTTGTTTATTAGAATTTTATCTGCTCAGAAATTCACGTTTTTATCTTTTCTTCTTTTAACTTCTATTACTTTATCTTTTTGCCTTGACTTCAGCATGTTTACCTACAATAGCTACGAGTAATTACAGCTGGTGATTTTATAGATGTCATTTTATGTATACAATGTGTATATAGGGACATTTCTAGATATAATGCATTATATTAGAAGTGATACATATAGGTTTTAAAAGCAACATATTTGAGTGGTGGTTCATCATTTTGAATGGTTCATCATCTCAGATGAAATTCCAGATGCTTAAATACTCTGCTTCTACAAAATAAATAGCATTAATTAGAAATTACTCTTGCATTACTTCTTCATTCCATTGTTTGGGGTTTGCCAGCTCACTTGAATTTCTTGTTTGAGTTATGTGAATTAGGAAGGCTTACTAGACACAGGCAAGGCTACTACACCCTGCTTACGCTCTCTCTGATCTCCATGGTTATAATTTATTTTTTTTAGTTTTTGACAGAATAGTGAGAAAATATTAGGAAAATAAGCTCACACAATGAGTAAATTGCAATTTATTACTACATAGCTGGAGAGCCTTCTGATGTTTAAACAGAAATATAATACCTGACTCCTCTAAGCAATATATTTTCTTACTCCTCTTAAATTTGCACATATTCACAAATAATGTGTCAGTGAAGGTGATGCTAAGTAAGACACTGTGGAACTGAACACACTTTAAAGTAATCAATCAAATAGAATTCCTGAATAATATCACAAGCAGTTCCTCCATAGAAAAGGCACATAATCAATTTAATAGGAATGTGTAATATTTTACTCAATTTTTATGGGTAGATTACAAACTAAAAATTGCATGTAAGATAGCCAGTATGGAAAACCAAACTATGTGTATGAAAAGTTTTTATACTTATGAATATCAACACATTCAAAATTATACACAAGTTATACACAATTATACATTGTTTTCCTTGAATAGAGCTTGTTCTACATGTCACAATCCGGGGTTCCTCCTCTATGATTATTATTCAAAGAAAATGAAAGATTTTATCAAAGTAGTAAGGGATGAGATTTAAGTAATTTCAAAAAAGTGCTTTTTTATCTTGCAGACATGCTTTGCCTCAAAATTATAAGTATTTAATGAATAGTGAATTATTGGGTTTTTTTTTATTTATATCATTTTAACAAAAAAAAGAAATACATGGATCTACAATAATGAGTATGAAAAACAATCTTAAAAAAAAAAATCTGTAGTAAATAAATTCAACTAAATGGATATTTGGAAGGCATATTGTACTATGCATGATTTTGTCTTTCAAGAACCAGCTAAAACCAGGCCCACCAGCTTCAAACAAACACATTTCAGCTTCTGACTCCAAATAGCTTAAGTAGCCTCCTGATTAGCAAGGTGCTTAGGCACGTAAGTAGTCTCAGTGAGTATCCCCAGCAAAGCTAAATATATTTGCCAAATCACTTACCTAAGGGTGTCTCCTGAATTTTTTGAATTGTTGCATTGTTTACCCTGCTCTAGTTTCTACCAAGTGACTCAACAACTGTTTAGCAGCTGCTGGAGTAGGACACCTCTCTATCATACCAAACCCTGTACTTGGCCAGTTTTTCATTGTTCCCTTTAACTCCAGTCTCCAGGTGGAGGGTGGGGATGGGGCTTGTAGGTTGGGTTGGTTGTTTGGGTTTTTTTTGTTGTTTGTTTTGTGGGGTTTTTTTTTTTGTTTTTTGTTTGGTTTTTTTTGTTTGTTTGTTTGTTGTGGGGTTTTGNTGTTTGTTGTTTTTGGTTTGGTTTGGTTTGGTTTTTTTTCCCAGTCCACCCATTCCTTATCTGGTATTTAGCTTGAAACGTTTGGCCAGGGAAAATCTTTTTGCAATAAACTTGTACAGTCCTTAGCAAAATGGGATCGTGTTCAAGAGGTAATCGCTGCTATAGCAGAAGTGTAGTGCCCTGTGTTTAAACCTATAGTTACGTGACCTGTTTAGAAAAGTACATAGCTATGAACAGAATACCTAAGCAAATGTGACCATCTCAGTTTCATAGACATAAGGAGTATCTTTCGCCATCCTGAAAGGGTTTTTTTTCTACATATCAGAATGTTTGTCTTAAGACTATCATGAGGTGTTACTGAGCCTTTTCTGTAATTCTCTGATGGTTCTCTTATACTCCAAATCCTGATTTGTAGAAATACAGACAGCACAGAAAATAATGCATGTGCCATTGCATTTGAAAAATTCAGGCAGATCTGCTCACAAGCACTAGCAGTGCTCTTTGTTTATTATGCTTTGATTTAGAGTCTTGATTTTGCCAAAATGTACAAATATTTGTGCTCTAAATAGCTCCCTTAGATTTCTTTCTTTGATTTTTGTTTAAGTAATGGCTGGGCAAGGTCTTCATCTGAAGTGGTGCGTGTCTTTACATGCAATAATCTTGTGTCTTCAATGCAATACATTATTATATTAATAATGTATTAAACTGCATTTTAAAATTTAGGGAATCCTAGTTAGGATGGTAGATCCGATCTCTGAACAATAGTGAGCAATGCCATATTGTTGGAGGGGTGGGGGAGGAATAAAATAATTACTGGGATGTGGAAAGTGACACACAGCTTTCATGGCAAATTATGGCAATGGCAAAGTCATGCTTCCAGCATCAGTAAGGCCTCAAAGTAAGCAGTATGCTCAGTATCAAAAATGCATTCCTTTCTCTGTATCAGCAGGAGAAAGCCCACAGTGGCTTGAGTGAGCAGGAACCAGCAAAACGTGCCCTAGAAGGAGAGCGGGAAGGAACTGGGTTTGCTCAGGATAGCAACAGACTGAAGAGTAACACTGCTGCAGCTCTGCTTAAGGGTGAGAATAGCAAAAAGAGAGGGGGGAAAAAAATCTCCATATCCATGGTAGATTTGAGGAGAAGATAAAGGGCTAAACTGCAGCAAAAGAAACCATGTTTAAGCACTAGAAAAACTTATGGTAAGAAGTTTAAAGCAATGCAGTTGCCTGGGAGGCTGAGATGTCTTCATTACAGGTCATTAGGAACAGGTTAGACCGATCCATTAGGAGTGAGACAGGTGTTGATCATCCTGTCTTAAAGGAGGGGGGTGGACACAGATGGCCTCTTGACCTCTTTCAGCCTCATGATCTTGTTATATTTTTTTTCTGGATTCAGGGTATATATTTAACCAATCCAGCTGTATTTAAACTAAAATGGAATGTGATAGTTTTCTATAAAGAAATTTAATTCTTCATAATACTTTGGTACTCACTGATGGACACCTTTCTCTCAGTTCGGTCCATCCTTCATAAGACTTTTTTTTTGTTGGGTAAGCATTTGGCTGAGACTTAGCAGAGGAGTACACAAAGGACAATTTGTTTTGGAAGCCTGCATCTCAGCAGCAAGCACGGTATTTATAAGAATCTCATCAAATGTACTTGAATTGTATAACGCGGGATCTTTCTTAAGTGTAAGCATCAAAACGAGAAGGGGAAAGTTTTGGCTGTAACTTGCCTTCTGAGAGGGACAGCGCAGAAACGACTGCAAAGGTGGGGGAGGAGGAATAGCTTTACATCGCTTCTCTTCGAAACCTTAGGGCTACACGGGCTCTTGCAAAACACTTGTTGATTTAAAGAGTGCAAGCAGAGCTATTGACAGAGCCCATTACCTTCGCTGTCAGGTTGGACTCACCAGACAATGGTAAGGCTGAGTTGGTTAAGCTGTCTGTAAGTACACACATGATTACAAATTGTGCTTTTCCAAACCATTCGGTACATTTGCATCATCTTTCAAGCACCTAGTCAAGCATGTTTTGTCTTACTGTAAATATGAGCCCTAAGTTAGTGTATCTATTTCCAAGTCCCTTTCCTCTCATTTTTTTTATGAAACAGCTTTACCACCTAATATTTTTAAACATTGCTATAATTATTACAAATGTATTTGAGAACTTAAAAGTGGAATGGCTGTAGTGGGACAGCACAAGAAAAAATATCAAAATTAAATACAATAGTAGCCTCTCTTGTCTTCAGCCTTGGCTTTTGCTAACTTTACTACTTCCCAATCATCCATATTTAATGGATAACAGGCATGTGTCGTAAAACCAGAACTTGTCTACAAAAAACGGAGATGTGACAATGTACTAAGGTATAACTACAACTTGAGAAATGTGAACTACCTTGTACTGATACAGAGCTGTCTCCTTGAGTATGCAAGGAGGCTGGACCAGAGACTCATTTCAGTGAGGTGACAGTTTTGATGACCAGTGATTATTTAAAGTTCAGCACTGTTTTCACCTTTTCTTCCTGATACAAGAAAGGAAAAAGAAACTCACAGAATGTCTTGCTGTATTGTGAGCAGTGTGTCATCTCAGCCTACATTTGGAGGTTCTCGTGGCAATAGTATCTACTTCTAAATCACGGAAGGAAGTTCAAGGAGACCACTAGAGTCTGCAAATCCAATGAGCTGTTTGGGGCAAGAGGATAGATGTCCAAAACTGATTAGGGAAGTCTTCAACTGCTCTGGTCATTCTGCACTCTCTGGCTCAGTCTTCAAGAATGACTGTTCCCCACTCCTGATGCCTCTGGTGAGTCAGATGAAACATGTCAAGGAGCTTTCAGATGCCATGCCATTAGGGTGAAATGGAGATAGTCTCAGGGAATGGAGAACCTCTGCCCTACTACATAGCCCAAAAAGCTCAGGGACATTCTTTTTTTCTAATATTCGTTAGATTAAAATAATTTCATACAAAAGATTTGTTATTCTAGGGTTTAGGGTTGGAAGTCAAACAAAAAACCTGACCTTGGGAAGCTCTAATAAAAATGTAATTGTTTTAATGATAAAAATAATTTTTTTAAAAAATAATAAAAAATAGAGTATAAAGCTGATTGTCTGAATTCACAGAAGTATAATTTAAAACTCTTAACTCTATCTTGAAATGAAGCCAGACTCCTTAAATTTACTTCATACTTTCTGGACTTTATTTACTTCAGTTAAAAGTTTCTAAGATCAAGCTTCTGTGCTATCTGTAAATCAAAAAGCTATCTGTGGCTTCCAGTTTGGAAAGTCATTTAACTGGTTCTGTGACTAAATCACTGTCATCCTTCCATCTTAATTTCATTTCTTTCATAATAGCATTAGGAACTGCAGCAGAGGGAGGCAGATTTTAAGTCTGCTGTATGAAATGTGTTGCTTGTACAGACATGCTTCGTTTTTGCCAGTTAAAAACATGCTTCACTACCATTCTGATTTTTTTTTCTATCTTCTGGACTCTAATTACATGAGCTGGTAAATTTACATGTGTACATAACTCTAGATTTACATAGTAAGTGGCCAGTGGTGAGCAGAGGTTGATCAGACTCATGGTGTAATCAGCTTAATAGTAAATTTAGAAAGTACTTTCAACATAGAAGATGTCGAATCACTAAGGGTTGCATGCTCATGATTTAGGAGGAAAGTTTTCCAATGTATATGGTCAACAATGAGAAGTAATTGTTAAATATGAATTAATAAGTCTGCCTTAGAATCAATTTTCAGAGCACATCCTGAAAAGAGCAGCACAAAGGGGGCTTGATAATGTGTGCATCTCCACTTGGTAATGGTGGGACGGCTTTTAATTATGCCCTTCCTCAGCAATGCTCTTCAATATGAAAATCTTGTGAAGGTACAAAAATTTGTGTATTCAAGTGCAGGAAACCAAGGCAAGAAGATAGTGTTGCACAATTCTAAACAAAAGGTAAGTTAACACATTCAACAGTGTAATTACAAGAGAAAGACAGCACTGCTCTTCAAACAGCAAAACCATAATGAAACACTTCTACCTCTATTTCTTATAAGTAGCTCAGTTGTGCCCCTTAATGTGTATGCTTGAGGGTTATTTACCTTTTTGGTTAAAGGCAGAGTACAGGGGTGAGCTGGGCTTTTTCAATCCTCAGTAGGAGGGATGGCAATGTCTTTTTTAACAGACTGCATGAATACACAGAATATGTCACAGTATAACTATTGCTGAACACATGCTGCAGAATGAGAATATGGGAGAGACTGAGAATAAAAGACAAGCAAAAACAAAGATAAAAGGGAAAATAAGGGCATAAGGGAAAAAAAAAGGTGGTTAAAGGGAAGAACATCTGGAGAAGTTGGGAGAGCAGTGCAAAAAAAGCAGAATAAGATAAAGATTTTTTTTCCACAAAAATATCACAAAGCTACAGAATTCCTGAGGCTGGAAAGGACCTCTGGAGATCACCTGGTCTTGCTCAAGCACAGCCATTTCCAGCAGGCTGTCCAGGCTGTATCCAGCAGGCACTATCTCTTTTCTCAAGGTTGGAATTTGGTATCCCCTGCTCAGCAGTCCTCTCAAAGTGTTCAAGAAGAGCTTTAGAGGCAGGTTTTGCTTGTCTGATCCAGCACTTCATGGGTTCACAATTATTATACACAGCTGAAGGAAAGCGACAGAAGCAAATGGCCTGGATAAATGGAGGTGCACGTCCAGCAAGGTAAAAATGCAAGGCTTTTGGTATGATATTACAGTATGAGACAAATAAATACACTTCTGGTACTATCATAGCAGTTGTGCTTTAGCTCTACAGGTGTATTTCCCTCAGCTGAACATTATTTTGTCTTGGCATGATTTGTTTACCAAAGTATCATGAGTAAAATGAGTCTTTTATTCTAGTATAAAAATGTTTGAACAAATATCGATTAAATTTCTAATGCTTAGCCTATACATTTAGAACTTTTTTCAAAACATTTTATTCAGTAGAATTTATCTGGATTGATTTTTTTGTATTAAAAATGTATTGAGCTTTTCAAGACCATTCAATTAAAAAATATAGCAGATTATTGAATTAATAAGACATAAACTTACAACAAGATGCTTCATTAACCACTTTTTTTAGTTAGGAGTTTATTACTTGAGGTGCAAAAAAAATTACACTAATGTCTGAAGCTTTTCTAGGAAAAAAATCTTATTTTTTAACCACAAAAGCACTATATGCCTAGGATATGCTCTTCACTGCAAGCTCTTAATGAGGCTGTTGTAGCACTGTATCAAATCATGATAAAGCCAAAGTATCCTCAAAGAACCTGAGCCAGATCCTAGATGCTTTAAAGGAAGCCAATGTGTAAGTCAATGTGTTATTTTGAAAGGGCAGATTGTGGTAAAGGGCTAATGGAAGGAGGATAATCAGCAACTGTTTGGAGATGTGAAGGGAGGCCAGAGGGTCACCGTAGTTGTAGGAATTGTAGATTGTGTGTGTCATCCCAGCAGGGTTGTGGTGGTGTAGTGAGTAAAGGTGGTGATGACTGGGGGAAAGTGGAAAAAGGCAAATGTCATGTCTATCTTTTAGGAGGGAGATCCAAGGAACTACAGGCCAGCCAGCCTGACCTCAGTCTGTGGGAGGATTAAGTAATAAATCCTCCTGGACACCGTCTCCAGGTGTTTGAAAGACAAGAAAGTGCCTCGGGGCAGGCAGCAAGGGTTTACAAAGGGCAAATTCTGCCTGACCAATGTGACCAGTTTTTATAATGTGATAAATGAATCTGTGGAGGAGGGGAGAGCAGCTGATGTTGTTTACCTTGACTTTAACAAAGTTTTAGACACAATCAGCTATAGACCTCTGTTGCAGCGGGTGTTCTAGTGGGGTGCCGTGACCTTCCGAAAGCGTCTCCAGGCAAGTTAGGAAGCCGCTTGGCAAGGCCACTACACTCACACACACACACCAGATAGCTTCTTCGACAAGTTGACGGCAAAGAGATAGGAAGGGTCTTTGTATAGAGTTCCATGGGAGAGGTTTATTTCAGCCATGCGTCTGAAGGATTCTAGGGATGAAGACAACCAACATGTGAGGGCCCAGGTTTAAATATGGTACCAAGAGAGCATCAAAGACCAATGATCTGAGGGCATGGGGGTGGTACATAGGCGGGGCTAGGGGATGGGAACCAACAGGGAAACTCTGAGGGAGTGGCAATAGAGCAAGGGCCAATGGGGAAACAGGGAAAGGAGAACCTTCTAGGGCAAGGACATATAAGGTATAGAGGGGCAGGGAGGCCAATGAGCCAACCAGGGAAACAGAACTGGGATAGATTAACGTAACACAGCAAAGCATCCTGGGAGAGGCCTTCTTGTTCTCCCTAACCTGGGGAGGATTTTTTGGCTTAGGGACTGTCCCACCAATGGACGCCCTTGGTCCCCAAGTCTGTAGGCCCACCAGCTTCCACCAGATCTCCTTTAACTGCACTGTAGAGGTATGAACTAGGTTAAATAGAAGATAAGGTGGAACATTGACTGGACCATTGGGTTCAAGGACTGTGATCAGCAGGAGCAGGCCCTGCTAGTGGCCAGTGTACTTCAGTGGTGGATACTGCCACTGTTACTGTGTAACACAGTCGGTCAGTGACTTCAGTGATGAGATGAAGCACAGATCACAGCAAAGTGGGAAATAGTGGTCAGTGCTCTGGATGACCTCAGCAGACTGGAGAAATGGGCTGGCAGGAACCTCATGAAGTCCAGTGAGTGGTGGCACAGCATCCTGCATCTGGTATAGAATAACTATTGCTTTACAAGTTGGAGGCTAAAAGGATAGGAAAGGATTTTCAAAAAGAAATTTGGGAGTCCTGGTGAGCAACAAGTAAGTCATCAGTGAGTGACCTTGTAACAAAGAAAGTCAACAGCATCCTGGGCTAAAATAGCAAAAGAATAGCCAGCAGGTTGAGAAAAGTGGTTATTCCCATCCAGGGGTACTTGTGCGATCGCATCTGGAAAACTGAGTGCAGTTTTGAGTACCCAGTGTGTGAAAGACACAGATATAGAAAAGAAAAGCCAAAGGAGGGCCACCACGATGGTGAGGGTGCTGGAGCGCGTAATGTACAAGAAGAGACTGAGAAGGTCAGGCAATTAGTCTGAAGAAGACAAGGTTGGTGTGAATGTTAATGTTCTCTTCAGCTTCTTAATGGGCAGATACAGAGAAATGGAGCCTTCTAGCAAGTCCACAGTAACCCTTTCATTGTGAGAGGCAACAGGCATAAGCTGGAACAGACCAATTAGACATCAGTGGAAAAGAAAAACTCACAAATGTGTTCAAACTCACAACTGGTCAAAAGACCAATTAGACATCAGTGGAAAAGAAAAATTCACAAATGTGTTCAAACTGTGGAATGGGTTGTTCAAAGAGGCTGCAGAGACAGTAAAAATCATCTGTTAATGACCCTGGAAAACCTGGCATAACTTCAAAACTGGCCCTAATTTGAGCTGAGGCTTCAACCAGAAGACCGCAACAGGTCACCTGAATCCTGAAGAAGGTAAGGTAGTGCAGCAGTTTTACATGGTTTTAAATTTCTTTTTTTTTTTTTTTTTGTGGGTTTGAGTTAGGTATATACTGTGTCAACAAAAATCTTACTGGTTTCATAAAGACCATATTTGAATCCAGTTGGGAAGGTTAATGAATGAGTGGAGATTCAAATCTCCAGAAAGGTGGGCAAAGTGATTCTACAGAGTAAATGCAGCTGCTCATGAAAAAGGCTTTGTGCACCAACAGCTGCGTTACATGTAGCCCTGATGTCAGCAAGTGCACATAAACCATTCTTCCTTTTGCATAAAAGCTGCAGGTAGAGTTTTATGAAACAGCAGCCATTCCTGAATGGCCTACCAAGTTCATGAGCTACCAACAATTTGTTCATAACCTTTCACCTTATGGAAAAATAACTTTACTTATTTGAAAACCAGTTAGAAACACACCTGCAAATGCTAGTTTTACTCACCCCATGTACCAATTTTTTAAGAAATATGTTACGTAGAAAAAGTAAGTAAGAAAAAAGAACATTGAAAATATATGACTGTACTGACCAGGAAAACATGGCTGCATTCAGATTTTGAATTTTTTCCTGTTAATTTAGAGGGGGAAAAAAAGTTATGACAGGAAATCCAACCAAACTTCACTGAAAACTCAAAATAATAAAAAACTTCACTCAAGGCTAAATTTCTCATCAGGAAAGGTTTGCAGATCACAGCGAATAATCAAATGAATGCATAAAGGGATGTTGTGAACAAAATAGCAAGCAGAAGAATGAAGGGGAGGAAGGTGAATACAAGAGGATGACAGGAAGCTTGTATTACTCTTGTTTAGAATGGACGAAGCTTTTGCTGAAAATTTAAGCCCAGCTCTAGTCAGCACAATGCAGCAATGGTGACACTGGAGAACGTTCAGAGAGGAGCTGTAATGCTGAATAAAATCTGAGCCGTAGTGTGTTTATCAAATCTATTTCCCATCTGGAAGATGGTCCCTGCCCTTTAAAGAATAGCAGTTGGGAATAACATAATTACTGGTCTTTGCATACAATGATACTCGTAACCAGGGCTTTGGGTTTTGGCCTCAGATGACAAAATGTATTTGCCTATGAGTTAGAAGCTTGTAACAAATTTCAGTGGATCTGAGCTATGTGTGTAGTTAAATCTCCTCTCCCACACAGTTTGACTAGGAAACTCAGCCACATAGGAGCCAAGGCTTTTTGTCAATGTTGAGACCATAAACTCTGTTATATGGGCTGTCTTCTATGCTCCTACTGCAGCAAGTTGAAAGATCTTCCTTGCTTTTCCCAGAGGGTATAAGTTTTAGTTTAATAAAGATTTTTGGTTATGTTAAAGAAGTGTGATGTTAGAAAAAAAAGTCAAGCTTTCATAAATAAGAAACACTGGAATTAAAATTACCTGTGCAATTCTAAATTGCACTGTTTATGGTCACGAAATTATATACATACTTTTCTCCAGTGAACCACTGTTTCACTTTGTATAGAAGAACGAATGAATCACAACTGTGAGGTAAATGAGATTATTGCCTATCTAAATGTTAGCTTATTTGCTACAGAGATTTGCACAGATATGACAAATGAGGTCAGAGGAAATGCTCTGTCTCTCCAGGACTCTTTACCCCATTTTTTTGCTGGGTGGTTTCTTTTTCATTTTTTCCCCCTCCAAATACAAGCTACTCTTACTTGCTATATTATTTCAAGGTAATGTTCTGTTCTGTCTGTTCTACAGACAGAATTAACACTCAATCACTTTTTTGCCTGCCTGTGTATGGGCAGGGTGGAAGAGCGTCCTGAAAACTAAGTAATTTCTCTGCCAGATACAACTGATGGGGAGGGACATTCAGAAAGGTTGTCCTCTCCAGCTGCTGCAACCCATTGCTGGAGCCTTGTCTTCTGAAGATGATGTCAAAAGTACTCCAGCTAAACAGTGGCATTTAATGTGGATTGGTTCTCTGGTTACTTTCACATCAAAGCTCTAATTGAGCATATAAAAATGACAATCTCTCTATCCCCACCTCTAATGGGACTAAATTCAAATAGGTTTCTGATGTCCATCTCTCGCATTTCTAAGTTCTCTCACTAGCAGAAGAAAATGTTGCAAGTTTTCAGCTACTTGATTGCAAAGACTTTTTTCTTTAACATGGGGGAGGAGAGTGGGAAAGAGTTTTCTTATAATTTGTTTGGAGAAACAATTGAACTATTTTTGCCCAATGCAAGAAAACAGCTTTAAAAAATTAAGCCTGACAAGTACGGGAAATTGTATCCAACACAGTAAGGCAAAATGTAACCATGTGAAAAACAAGGATTATGATCAAAAAAATATTGGACGAGCCTAATTGCAAGCAGAGTTAGCCATACCACCAGGAACAATATATAATCTGCAGATAGCTAGAGAAAAACTTGAGGCTGTACATCCAGGTTAGAAAATGTCAAAAATAACGACTGTTGCAGTGTGGAAAGTATAACTTGCCATTATCGATATGTGTGAAAACGTAAAGCTTTTCTTGTAAGCCAGGATTTCTGCATCACGGATTGCTTCTTGAACTAAAGGGCAACGTTTAACAATCGCCCTCCAGCCCTTAACAAATTTTAACTCATGTATTCACTCCTCCAATCTAGAGAAAGCCTGCATCTAAATCCTCTAGCTCCCATGAGTGAGATACAGCTGACACGATTTTCAGCATGTCTGTCGTTTTTGTTTGTTTTTTGTTTGTTTTTTTTTTTTCCGGAGGCAAAGAAAGGAAATAAGACTGTATCCCCCCTCCTCGCTTCCCTGTTTTCGTGAATATGGGCCACTGAAAGCCGTAACAGGGCTGACTGCTCCGGTCCCGCCTCGGAGCGGGGTTCCTCCGAGGACGGACAGCAAAGGGCCACAGCCAAAGTCTTTCCCTCCGAGGGCGAAGGACTTTGTTTTTCCCTTCCCCTTTCTCCCCGGTTCGGGTGCCGAGGAGAAGGCTCCCGGGAGCGCTGCGCAGGGCTGAGAGCGGGGCGGCTGCCATTGTCCCTGCGGGCGGGGCGCGGAGCAGCCCCGCGCTCCGCCGAGCGGC
>WEIT01035503.1:49663-63172 GCA_013389985.1 Dryoscopus gambensis
ATTGATTGCGTGGATACAGCAGAAGAAGCCTTGGTTTTAAGTACTGAGTGGAAATACTGACATTTTAGAAAGTTTGAAAAATAATGCCAAGACTAGTTATGGAAGCAGAGGGTCCTTGCTTTGGTGCCAGGACCAGGAATGGGACTTTTTGCTGAGAAGGAATATCACATGTTGATCCCTTCAGTCTTTCTCATTAGGTTTGTTTGATATTTTATACTGCAACTAAGGAATTGACATTTTTCAGATGTGCTGATTATGGTCTGTCTTATGGCAAAGGTTGAATATGAAATAATACAAGCTTTTCCATCCAACTCTGTGCACTAATAAATTACTTAAACTGACGGTTGAAATTGGTATAATGACGCTGATGACTTAAACTACTTGTTGCTCGAGAATTACTGTCTGATGACTCCATCAGGCAGTGCTGTGCCTGTTTAACTCTGCTCTCAGGAAGGGATAATACCACTGAGAATTAGAAAAAGAGACCCCTGCGGATTGTTTAAATGCAGACTAATAATAGTTTCATAGTGAAGTGAAAGAAAGTAGAATATAAATGCTGTAGTTTTATTTTAGATATATTTGATATATCAGTATACTAACTCAGTGTAAATCTTTTACAACAAATACGCATTTGAGATTTTATGTGAGAACCTTTTCAGTGTACTCATGAATAAATGTTGTCTTTTAACATGTAGAGTGACTTATTAAGGTCAGAAATATGTATTTTTGAGGCTTCTACACTAAATATAGAGGTGGGAAATGAGCCTGCTGAAAGGGTTTTTGGTTGTTTAGGGGATGACTGTTTATAAAATGCCAACCAAATACGGGTAAAATTATGTATGTCCACATCAAGTATCATTTCCTCTTTTGTTAATTATGTTCAGCAGTTTTTGAAAACTAACAATGCTTTTCTTTAAACTTTCCTAATTTTCTAGCATCAGTGAATGAAAACAGGTTAAGCAGTTTTCCAGTGCTTTTTTCCGTCTTTTCAGTTCAGATAAAACACTTTGTAGTTTATTCTGTTCAATTAAGTTTATAATGCTGGTTAATAATTTGTTTTTGCTTTATATTAACTTGAAAATGGTTAGCCATAGAGATGTTATTACTTATTTACACTTATTACTTACACCGTATTGTTATTTATTTACACTACTTAGCTAGTCTTATCTGAATTCTAATGTGCTTGTGCAGGTCTTCTCAATAATGATCTCCTTTTGTAATCATTTAAGCAAATTGTTTAAAAAAATGCAAAGACTCTAAAATACTGTTTTCCTAGTGAATAGCACCCAGAATGAGTTAGGTGTGTGTAATAAAGAGAACAATGTCACTGCTGGGATTCTCTATAGAGAACATGAAATTTTGTTGTCAAGTTGATAATATGTTTGTTTTCAGTTGTCTCAGTTCTGATTTTCGATTTAAAAAACTAATGCATTAGGGAAATATTAAAATAAAAAGCAATTTCCATATAATTGCTTGTGTTTTTTTCCTAATTAATTTATGTGGAGAAAAAACCCCCCTGTCTTTTTCTTAGTGTTGCTACTTTCTCCACCAAAACTATAGATTTGGTTGATACAGTGTTAGAAAATAATCTGGTAACTTTACAGATGCTGACCAACACACATTTGCTGTGTTTAGGAAGTTCAAAACCTTTAGTAAGAGCAAATGTGACATGAATATTTGTATATGAAATCTATGGTGATGACAGTGAGGAATAAATAAAAAATAAATAAAAAATAGTTGTCATGAAAGGATTTATAGGGCAAGGATGAAGTAGAGAGGTAGTTTTCACTCAAAATATCCTTTTGCTTTAAAGCGTGTAGTTACCTCTGTGTTCCTGTTATAGACAGTTCAGCAAAAGTAGGTCCCATAAGCCAAGGAATAGTTAAAAATAGTTAAAAAGTAATGGTTCCATTGAATCCTTGGAAATTCTCCTATTGATTTTTGAATGTCCAGGGTTTCAGTCGTATTAATTGACATACTTGCATGTTCACCTTCTCTGTTGCAAGATCAAAGAGCTGTAGCTGTTTCTTTTAACCAGTATACCCATCTGAAATTATACTAGTGTTGGAAAGTTACATCAATTGGAGTTTCATTTAAGAAATCCTGGCCTTGGCTTTCGACTAGTGTTGCTTTTGGAATTATAGATGTTGGGTTTGACTGTATGTTGTGAGACTGTACCACCACTGTGACTGAAATTGTGCACATTCAGCTTGTCTACCACTGTGTATCAAGTCTTTTGGAAAGTGAAACTACTTAAAACTTATTTGGTCTGTTTTTCATATTAGTTGAGGTAGTGGGAAGCAGCTGCTGTGTGCTAACAAAAAAAAAGGGATGCAAATAGAATGGTGGTAAGTTTAGACATACAAAAACCAAAACAGATAAAAAATCTACTTTAATTCCTAGTCTAAAAGTTACCAGTCAGAAAACATTTTTTTTTTCTCTCTCATTTTTTCATGAAGTGGTTTGCTTTGTAAGGAATATTTCTCAGCAAAAAGAACATAGATTAGAGAAATCTCAGTTTTCTGTCACTCTTGATCTGGAGAGTCTGTTTCTATCTAACTTTGTAGTGATTTCATTGGCATTTGTGTTGTAGTTAGTGTCAAGTGTGATAGAAAATATCTATGTGTCTATTCATTCTGAGTTATAGTGCTTGTTGTTTACAGCTGTAGTAGACAGAGAAAATTCTGACAAATGTCTCATTTTTGACTGTGTTCTCCTAATAAATGTACATGTAAAGGGAATGCTGTCAGAAAATAAAGTGCAATACTGAAAATAAAACTGTCTTACATCGAAACAAGTTTTAAGAGCCTTGGGTATTAATTTAAGGATGCAAATGAGGAACTTACAGTAGATGCCAAGTATCAAGCATGAATAAGGCAGAGCTCACTTCTGTAAGCTTGCAAAGCAGGGCTGGAATGGTCCTTACCTAGAACTCTGGAGTCAGTTCAGAGCACTCTCATTCCCACAGAAGCTGTGTTTCTGAAAGAGCTGAAATAAAATATAGGTATGTGTAATCCTTAATGAATCTGGTCTTCTCTGTGAGGGATACTTAATCTGCGTTGAATTGGTTTGTGATAAATAAAGGGAATGTGTTTGCATTGCTAGACCTCAAAACTGGGGAGTTGTGTTTTGCATGAAATGCGATAAGATTATTCTGTGTTCAGTCACCACTGTTCAGCAGCAACATTAGTTAACATGAATTGTCTCTGAAGATGCTTGCAAAAGTGGATGCTTGATTATAGTGAATGTAATGTAATCAGTGTTAAAATGATACTCCTAATCTGAGAGTGAAGTTCTATGTGGGTGGTACAATGAGAACTGAAGTATTAGGAAATGAACATCAATTGAGATTTATACAATTGCACCCTAAAGGCTTTTTTCTCCTAAAATTGGAACTACAAGCTTATGAAAAACATTATTTTGTGGAAAAGTTGAAATTTACACAAATGTAATATATTGCATTTCTTTCCTTTAAAATGTATGAAAATTTAGAGTACTATAGAGAGAAATCTTATGCTTGCAACTAGCAGAACTAGATTTGTTAGTAATGAAAGTACTTTTAAAGTACTTTCGTAGTTTTGAGGCCACAATGTTCAAATTCATTGTAAAGCTGGATTAAACTATTCTTATATATGTAAAACTCATTAACTACTGTAAACGGATTTAAATGGAGTGCTCTGTCAGTGAACTTTTTACTGCATTGATGGAACCAAACTTAATATATCCAGGACTGTTGAAAATGCTCAATCAATTGATTGAAGCTTGCCTTTTTATATAGTTATATCCTGGAAGATTATTTTGAACAGTGCCGCTTCAGTGAGGTAAGTAAAAAATATTTAGGAAATGGGATTGCTAACTTAATTTTATTCACTTCTTAAATATTGGTTTTGACTTTGTAATGGACTTTGCTAAGATTTTTCATTTCTTACCTTGATAGGAACCTTTTTATATGGACAAAGTTATACTGTATTAGCATTAGCAGAAGAAATAGCTGTCATTATCATCTGTGGAAAATCAATGTATATTTTATATATAGATTGATGACATTGTATCACCAGTATTGGAGTCTAGGAATTTTAGAGAGGTCAAGAACAGGACAACTGAGCACTTACATCATCAGAGAAGATGAGATGCATTTACTTGGGCAGATTTTCCTCTGGGCCTGCCTTTAGTCCCTGAATTGGGAAGAGTGAAATATTTACACGGTTTGGCTCTTGACAGTAAATAGTATTAATTAAATACAGTGCTTGAAAATGACACTGGTATTTCAGATGAAGGCCAGTAGATTTTGCCTTGGCTTCCTGGAAATTGAATTCCAGTAGTCTGTTTATTTGACAGTATTATAGTACAATACTTTGAGGTTCATGGATATTTTTGTACATTAAAGTGGGTGAATTTTTCTAATACTGCAATGGGGAGATGCTAGGCTCAGAGGACTTATGTGCTATCATGGTAAGCAAATTTGTACATGATTATAATATAAAGTGTTGTACAATATGTTTCTATCTGATTAATTTGCTTTTATATTAACTGGACTTGGAAGAAATTTTCTTTTTAAAACAAACTTTGGATGTTGAAAAACTCAGATGAAAGGTCCTAGATAAGTCACAGAAATTCAGTTTTATGAAAATGATTTAGAAATATTGGTGAGTATTACAGTGTCATTATTCAGGGTTCTAACTATTCAAATATGTTACAGAAACCTCTTCTAGTCATCTCACCACAACAGAAAAAAGGTACTGACGCTCTTCTGTACACAATATTTGCCAGTGTGTAAATGCATTGCTAAAACTCTCTTTGCAACGGTGGCCATGATAAATGAAGAATAGGCTCTGTTCTCCTATTCCTACATCTGTTTTTATGGTCTAGATTCTTCCCTTTTTTTCATTATCAGTACTTCCCTTCCTTCAGTAATCCCAAATCAATAAACTACACTATAATGTTCTCTTATACACCAAACTCTGTATCTTTCAAAATGACAGCAATAGGCAAACTAGGAATATTTAAAATTAGAACTGAGAAAAGAATTAGTTTTATAGTAGATACTGCAATTTGGTTCTTCCTTGAGGGAAGCTGTAGTAGTGTCAGGAGGAATTAAAATATTTCCATTCACATTTTTTTCCAGCATGTTTTTCTTAGCTTATATTTGAATGTTATCACTTAAACTTTAAAACATTATCCTTACAAGTAACACGTAGAATTGAAGATCCCTTTTTGCCTTGGATTCCTTTGTCCTTCAGTCTCTAGGTACCTATTTTACTGCTTTAAGAGAGTGAGATAACCCCCACATTTCTTTCTTCAGGTTGTGAGCTTGAAACTACTGTGTGGTGGCACAGTTTAATAGTATTTTAAAATGGGTAAACCCATCAACATTTCTCTAAAAGTAGGTGGCCAACACATACGCAATTTCACTTGGGTTAATTTTTATGGCCTCTCAGTCTTCAGTTGTGGTTTTTTGCTTGGCTTCTCTTGACAGATCCTGGTTAACTGTGTTTTTATTGCTTAGTCCTGCTGAACAGACTCATGTAAAACTTTTTCTGTCTGGAACTACAGTATGTAGCTTCCAGAATGTATCCTGTGGTGGAATAGGGTTTATGTGCAGCTGATGGTACGTGAAGCTTGATGCATGACTACTAATATTTAAAATATTTCTTGTCCCTGACTGTAATTTCAGTCTTTCCTTCCTCATGAGCTTACTCTTTTGTCAATATCTGAGTTCTAGGCTCTTGATCAGCTGTAGTGGATTTGCATGGGCAAGCTTTGGTAGCAGGTGGATTCTTTGAGAAGCTTCCAGAAGCTTCCTCCTTGTCCAGCAGGGCCAACTCCTGGCAGCTCCAAAGATGGACATGCTGCTGGTCAAGGCTGGGCCAATTAGAAATGGTGGTAATGCCTCTGAGATAACACATTTAAGAAGAAGAAAAAAAAAGTTCTTGCACAGTTTTAATTGTGGGCACAGAGGAGTGGGGTGGGAATGTGTGAGAGGAACAAGTGTGCAGACACCAAGGTCAGTGCAGGAGGAGAAGGAGGTGCTCCATGCACCAGAGCTGAGATTCCTCTGCAGCCCGTGGTGCAGACCATGGTGAGGCAGCTGTGCCCCTGCAGCCCATGGGGGTCCGTGGGGATGCAGAGATGCACCTACAGCCTGTGGAGGAGCCCCACACCAGAGCAGGTGGATGCCTGAGAGGAGGCTGTGAGCCCATGGGAGCAGGGTCCTGGCAGGGACATGCAGACCTACGAAGAGAGGAGCCCATGCTGGAGCAGGTTTTCTGGTAGGAGTTGTGACCCTGTGGAGGACTTACAGGGGAAGAGGCTGTGCTTGAAGGACTGCACCCAATGGAAGAGTGACCCACACTGCAGCAGTTTTGGGAGAACTGTTGCCCATGGGATGGACTCAGACTGCAGCAGTTTGTAGAGAACTTTTGCTCCTGATATGGACTCACTTTGGAGAAGTTCATGGAGAACTGTCTCCCATGTGAGGGACCCCATATTGGAGCAGGGGAAGGACTCCTTTCCCTAAGTTGTGGCAGAGACAACGGGCAATGAACTGACCGTAACCCCCATTCCCTTTCTTCCTGCTCTGATGGGGGAGAAGGTAGAGCTGGGAAGGAAGGAGGGGTGGGGGAAAGGTGTTTTTAAGGTTTTTTTTTACTTCTCATTATCCTTCTCTGGTTTTGTTAGCAATAAATTCAATTAATATCTCTGATTCTAACCCCTTTTGCCCATGATGGTGTTTGGTGAGTGATCCTTCCCAGTCCTTATCTCAACGCATGAACCAGTTGTTATACTTTCTTTCCCCTGTCCATCTGCAGAGAGGAGTAAGAGAGAGGTCTTTGATGGGTGTCTGGCATCCAACCATGGTCAACTCTGTACATCAACCTTGAAATATTTGAGGAACCAATACCAGCAAGTCAAATTGTGTAACACTGTTGTTGCCACACTTAAAATATACTCAGTATAAATCTACAGAAGCCAAAAAAACCCCAAACCCAAACTAACCCAAACTAGGCCATCTTATATGATACCACCTGCTATTCCACCACTGTCACACCCCAACCACACCACCACCACTACTATACACCACAGGCTGTATGCCACAACCTAAGTGGTTAAATAGATTTGTTCTATTAATTTTCAGTTTTAGGAGGTTAGTGCCAAATATGCTGTGTATATAGCACATATGTTTCACAATAGTATGTATTTATTTTTGAATATAGGCATGGGACCATGCATATGGTCCTCTGGTCCTGTTTTAGGTACTGTGGGCCCTTAAAGGGGGGAAAAAAACCCTTAACAGTGTGCTGCTGCTGAACTTGATTCCAGTAACAGTAGTTACCAAAATTGCCTCCCACTTACTCGTCCTCTTATTTGCTTCATCATTCAGTTTCTGAGCTATTTCCTTCCGCCCCCAGCTTCCAGGAGAATTGTTTTGTGGTCGTCTGATACAATCTCATAAAGCTTCGGGATAGTCCCATGTTTTGGGTCAGGACAACTTGATCCGTGGTTGTGAGACTCTTACTAGAGAGTTAGACTTACTTGTGTGTGTGTATTTTGATGGGAAATTGCTTACTGAAAACTTATTTTTGGCTAGCATAAAGCTGTTAATGAGTTGGCTTGAATTTCATAAGTAGCTTCATTGAGGAAGGGGGGAAAAGTCCCTGCTAATCAGAAATGCTATAATGGCTCTCTTAGGAAATTCTGAAATGAAAAGGTTTGGATTTCAAGGCTAAGAGTCACAGCAAGACTGAACAGTCAGTAAGCCACAGGGAGCCACCTGCGTGGCTATGGGCAGGAGCTGCTGCGGGCTGCAAGGAGAGGGTTCTCGCACGGCCACCAGCTCGGTGGCACAGCCTGTGCCCCGGGTAGAGGGACAGCTGACAGGTCAGTTGGCTTCCTGGCCTCTGGTCTCACTCCCCGCCTGCTGCTGGGCCCAGGGTGGCCCTGCCTCTCCCCATTGTGCCAAGCTGGGGACGGGCAGGTTGCCAGTGTTTTACAGCTGTGGCCGAGAATGTCACCCACTTCAGCCGGGATGACTGCAGGACCTGTGCCTGCAAATGCCCCAGCAGGCCTGGACATCAGGGATACACCCATCTTTGCGAAGCAGGGAGGGGCTGGAGGGCGGACAGCAGCCTTCTGAACACTGGGATGTGGGTGCACAACAAGATGGAGGAGGGAATTGCACTGCTCCTGATTCAGAGCAGAGGTTTGCTTTTGGGTCTTCTGCCTCTTAGAGATGGCTGCTATCTCTGGGCTGCTCGGTGTTTCTGGGCAGAGCATTGCTGCCTCTGGAATATCTCTGCTTTTTTACTGGTGTGTAAATACTTTGTCAGAGAACTGATTTTCCTACATGGGAGGTGAGCATCCTATCTGTTTCATGTGTCCTACAGTAAAGGACAGTAGTTTCCTCTCTTGCCTACTTTTATAGATGTAATTTATTTATCTGCTACCCATAAGGTTGTCTTCTCAGACAAGGTACTGCAAAGGAAGCTAAGGTATACATTCACAGATATATTTAGCAATTACATCCCCTTGTGGATGTTCTTAATGCTTTGAATAGCTTACCCTACTTTGACATGAAGTAAGCTATCTGAAACAAGGGCATTTTTTCTTGGTGAATTGACTATTTGCACAACTTGTAACAGCTTTATAATATGTGTTTTTCCTGTTCAGTGGCTGAAATGAAAAATTCATTATAGGCACAGCTCTGCTCCTTGTATCAGATGTATCATTGTCCATAATTAAATGGATGCGTTTGACTACAAAGATGTAATACAAATTAAAGTTTCACATGGTTGCCACTGTATATGCCATCTTTTTTCCCAAATCTATTGCTAAGGTCAGTGTGAGGTATTCTATCATGTAAAACTGATGAATTTTTGAAAACCTGAGAAGATCAAAATGAGACCTATTTAGATATCTCAGAGCAATTGAGAAGTAAAAATGTGAACTATATATAAAGTGTCTGGCAATGGTAAAATTGAACTCTTAAAAATTTAAACCCACTAGGGAGTACTTTGTGTTATGTGGGAAGGGCCGTATACTGTTGACTTTCTTGCTGATAGCATGATTTGCCATGTTCTTACTGTTCTGATTTTATGGAAATATTGCTGTATAAGCATAGTGGTAACTTCTTCATAAATGAGCTGTACTCCATTCTGTTACGCTTGTGTAAATAATTTTTACTCAAGTTGTATTGCAGAAGCCGAGAAAGGACGACTGTGAACCTGCGCTTAGAATTTCCTCGGGGGAGTAGGGACTTTTTAAGAGACAAGATTCTGAGAAGGGAAATAAGGTTTCTTTCAGAAAGTTTGAGCTAACTGGCAGTACAGGAAAGATGAAAATGTAAAATCCAATATTGGGTCAAACCTGCTTCTGCTAATATTTCACTTGTATTAGCTGAATGTAAAGTCAACATTGTGTTTTACTGGTTTTTAACTGATTTTGCTTACCACTGGCAGGGAAGGAAGTCAGTAAAAGGGAACTGGTATTTTCTTACACAGACAATGTCTTGAGGAGCAGAATAAATTAATGTAACATGGTTTTCTGTGAGGGTGCATATCTGAAATGACATGAGAATTTTTATGCCATATTTTAGTAATTAAAACTGTGTGGGTTTTTTGTGTGTGAGTTTTTCTATGTTGTAATTTGTACTGATTGTAGTATCAGTTTTTACTTCTGTCTTGTTGATTTGTTTAGTGTACCAGGTGACATCAACCACTCTCACGCCATGCCGGTGATGGGTTCTGTGGCTCTTGCTGTGCTAGGCTTCTGCTGTTGTGTTGAACTGGCAGTTAAAATTACTTACTTAGGCTGGCTTAGGGTCAGCTACAAAAATTGAACGTATTGTTGCCTTAGACAACTTTTTTTTTTTGGTTTTTTTATTCAACAAATAATTTACGTAAGGTGGCAGGAATGTTTTGTAGAATTTGGGGACTTGCAATATTTGTCCCTGCATGTGATTGAAATTTCCCTGTAATTGTACCCATGGGAATGAACTTACATGGGTAACAACTGGGATGGAGCTAGACCTTGTGCTAGAGAGCCAGGGGCTTATTCAGTGCCAGGTTTGCCAGAAGTGTGCTGAACAAGTCACTTGAACTTAAGTCCCTCACTTTCTTCTCTGTAAAATGGGGTCAACTCACATTGTTTTCTCCATATGCAAAATTCAGGTTCATTGACATTTGTGGATTGTTGAGAAAATAAATAATATACTTATGTATGTAATTTCATAAAATGTATATAAAATGCCTGCTTTTCTCTACTGATGTGAATTAATACTGAAAATGTAAAAAAATGCTAGAGAGAACTTGCCTATTAAAACATTGAAGCAGTGGCCTTTTGCTATTTTATTAAACAAGAATCAACCTAGATTGTTTTGAGTTAGCAGTGTTTTTGTCTGCTTTTGTTATGAGATAAAACATCAAGTATTGACTTAACTTCACATTTCACAGGAGAAGAATTAAAAATTATCCCTGTGAAGGGTAACTATGGAGTTACTCTTTGAAATTCTAATTTAACACTTCAGTAATGGGTCAAGCCTGCTCTGAGTCCTCTGTGGGATTATTTGATTTGCTGTCTGGTTAACCTCAAGGAAAATGGGATGTCTTTAAATTACTAGAGGTGCTAGCTATCACCTTAAAATGGAACCAAAAGGGAAAATGTGGTGTTTTAAATTAGGATTGTGACCTGATGACTAAGGCACTGTATGAATGGGGCTTACTTTAAAGATCTAACTTAAGGTTGAAATTGTAGGGTGGTGATTTGGGGTTTTTTGTTGTTTTTGTTGTTTTGTGGGGTTTTTTGTTTGTTTGTTTTTTTTCACTTACCATCAGCTTTTGAATTGGAGATTAATATAATTGAGGGATAAGGGGGAAACGTGTTGTTTAACTGGAGGGGAGTTGGGGTTAGGGTTTTACTATTTGTTTTGTCTTCAGTGTTATTTACACATGGAGAAGTTTTATGTTGTGTTTCTTCTATTTGCATAAATGTATTGTGTCCCAGCAGGAAAAATCTGTACTTTTTTCATAATAAAATTGATTATGAAATTAAATTCATGTGACTGGAACTGAAGGGAGTTCTTCTTTTTATAAGTAGACAAAGAAGCAGCTTGTATATTTTGCAAGTTTATGCATGTAAAGTTTATCCTGCCAAAACATTTAAAATTATATTGCAAGAATACTGAAATACAAGTACTCAACTGTTTTATGCTGTGTCATACATGAGGGGAGTATTTGGCAGTTATTTAGTAACTTGAATTTGGGGGAGTAAAAGCAGGGGTATTTCAGTTAAAAATGAATTCACTCTAACAATTTACTTTTCACTATTTTATATTGGAAATTTGGTGCATATTGCTGTTACATTTTTTTCAGCTACACTTCACCTTTAAAAGTCATGTAACAAACCTAGTAATGTCTCAGCAGATTACTTATTTCTCTGTCTTACAAGTTAAATTGAATTTTTAAAAAACATCCATAGTTCGTGATGTCATAGGACATAAATTAAGACAATGAAAAACTTAGCATAATGCATCATTTTTAATGATGAGGAGTATTGAATGGAGACAAGCTGTGCAGTGTTCATTGCATAAACTGAGAAAATTCACAAGACTTTTTGACATCAGTTTTGACATGAGTTGTTGGCTCAGCTCCAGCACTGTTCTGAGTGTAGCCTGTCCTACAGAACTTTCCACTGCCAATCTGCCACACACCTTGTGCCTGTATTTCACTTAAGATTTCTGATTTGAGTAACTGGGTCTATACATAGTTTGAATTGCATGTTTAACAGAATTTACTTACTGTTGCTTCTGAGGATTTTTTGTTCCTTTTTTTATTAATGCAACTATATTTATTATGGTGTAGTTTGATACATATCAATTTGAAATTAATTTTAAATTGTATTTCAACGTCTTGTATCATGTTTCTAAAGTTGGTAATTGATACTGAAATTAAAGTCTTGGCCAACTCTGAGGATTTGCAATTTTGAGAGGAAATACTAGGTAAAACAACATAGTCATCAGTTTTGTACACATGTAGGGGAAGGGAATTTTTTAGGATATGAAAGTTTTTTGTGCTAAGAGCTGACACATATGTAACTAACATAGTGCAATAAGGTTTATAGAGGAAGAAAAGACGCGCATTTATTTTACAGTATTTCGATCAAAGGTTTGTTTACAAAAGGAAAAAAAAGACCTGTCTACTGCATTAAAATGCATGTAATGAAGTGCTAGTTGCAGCAGAAGCAAGCAGGGCTGGGCTTGCAAACCTCTATCTGAAGAATTGCTAGCATGCACAGGCTGGGCTGCTTTTCCACTTCAAGCTGGATAGCTTTCTGGTGATAAGAGAGGTCCTACAGTCACCCATTTGCTGGTTACTAAAAATAGTAGTGCTGGAGTAAGGAGAGTGCAGCAGCACAGCACCAGAAAACCTCTGCAACCCTCCAAACACTAAGATTTAACAAGTAAATGGTTAAAACACAACACACCATCTCTCTGAGGTAGGCAGACTTGCAGGCCAGCTCATCCCATGAGTCTGGCTTGGGCAGCATTCCCTGGAGGTCACTCATTTGAGCTTTTGGGGAAGAGGGTGGCTTTGACAAGCAGAGGCAAAAAAGCTTTTGTTAGGGAGTGTTTGATTTACTTCTGTTGTTTCTCCTAGGGGGGAAATGTTAACCAAAGTGTCTTGGAGTATGGGGAGTCAGTCAATAGCCAGAGAGAAACTTCAAACATGAAGTATTACTGTGAAATAGAGATCTGTAGATTGGGGCTGCTATGAAGAGTGAGGAAGAGTGATTTTATTATTGACAGATGAAGTCCATCTTGATTTGTTTTTCCCTTAACTGTGAAGTGACCCTTCAGAATGTGAAAGGGGGCTCAAACTGTGATTAGCTGAGAGTTGGACATTTCCTAAATGCAAGGTTACATGTTTTGCCAAATGATATGGCCACAAATCATCAGGCTTTCTCTAAAATTCCACCTTGACTTAAACAAAAAAAAGAATACCAGATAATAACAAAATTTACACAGACTGTTTCATGTGACTATGTTTTGATTTTGCTAGGTACTGTTTTCTCTCCATTTTATTTTTTAATAGTAGATCTGTAGTTTAGGCTGTATTTCAGACCTGCCTTTTCTTCAGTATTTATGTACAAAACCACTAAGAATAAAAGAAAAAATGCAGATTTTTCTTTTTTTTTCCAAGCTTGCTTACAGCATGCACAAAGAAGTGATAAATATATTCAAAATCCAAATGGAAAACTTTCTCAGTATTGTAGGTATCATTTGTCATGAAAGAACTAGTCACTCAGCAAACCATTTGTGTAGGTAATTCATACAACATTTTCTCTTTGTGATCACAGCATTTTTGCCAATGGCAACAACTGCTTTCATGTGAAACCAGTAGTAAGAACATGTATTGATGTATTTTTAATTTCGTTTAATGTAATTGAACACCTGGAAGTAGACAGGGCCATAATCATGTGAGCAGCCAGGTTTCCACAGAATCTCAATTTGCAAAT
>WEIT01035507.1:30201-42586 GCA_013389985.1 Dryoscopus gambensis
GCTAAACCTAGAAACTAACCATTGTTTTAACGTCTTTGCTCTACTTTATAAGTGTATCTTCTTCAATCTTCTAGCTTGTGCAGTGGATCCTAAATTCTTGTGCTTTGTTTTCTGAAACCTGCTTTTTTTCCACACCTTAAGGGCCTTTTCACATTTTTGTGTTTCCCACAATACAAGACATTTGTGAACTGACTGAACATGCTTACAGCACATGAAAACTTGAGAGATTCTGCCACCGAATTCTTAACAAGTGCATACTGGGGACTTCTCTGTTGTACCTTTATAGTAGGTTTCCTGGCAAAATCTCTACTGCAATCATGTCAGCACCTCTGTCCACATCTCAATGTCAAGTTTCAAATCCTTTCAAAAAGGCAGAGTTACTTTTGTAATTTTTGTCAGACTCTTAGGAGCACTAATTTTTAGGTAATATGTAAACCAAAGACTTAAAGTGTTATGCAGTGGATTTATGCAAAACCAGTGTATTAATCTGTACATTTTTTGTGAATGAATAAATTTAAGTCAACTCACATAACACATGCAGGACACCTAATCTTTCAATGCACTTATTACCTTCAGTATAGCACTGATGTTAACATCGATTTACTGACTGAGAAAGGAGAGATTTACCTTGCTACATATATCACACATATACCTTCCAAACAGGATTTTGAAATAATTTTTCATTCATGATTCTTCTATAAACTGGATTACATCACATTATCACTGTGCTACAAATTCCCATACACCGTTTCCCACTGAGCAGCTTTAACAACTGGAACATTTTCAAACATGTAACTGCCATATTTTCTTGTCTAGCAAATTGACAAAAGGTGTTTCCTCTGTAAGAGGTGCAGGTGTGGGCTGGAGACGGCTTCAGAGACACTATCACTGACCAGCTGTTTTGAGCCTGTTTAATACCCTAAGACACAGAGCTTGACTGCACTCAGCAATGTTCTTCCAGGTTCCATCACTCTGTACATTCATGTGGGTAAGCCAGACCATGAGGCATCTGAGATAAGCTGAAAGAGTTGAGAGAGATGCCATTATATCTGCCTTCCCTAAGTTCTCTTCTTTTGGCTTTTGTTATAACTTGGTATTATTTTCTCTCTCCTTTTATCCCCCCCTTTTAATGAATATTTTATCATCCATTTCTATTTAGGCTGTGAGAGAAGGTGAAAGAGGTGCTTTCTACCTGTCAGTCCACATAAAATACAGCTAGGGAGGGGAGGGTAGAACCCCTTGGTGGTTCTAAGGGCTCTGCTGCTGACAGAACATGCCAATCAGGGCTCCCTTCTGCTGTTATTAACAGCATCCTAAAGGTCTGCCACAAAACCCCACACATTCTCCAGAGCCAGGGCTGACAGAAGAGTGGCACCAGTTCATATTACTTTGTTATTAAAGCACCGAGGCATTTGGGTGCTATGTGGAAAAGCAGGTCGTTTGTTTTGACAGGATGGAGAACAATATGAAGATAGACTGTGAAGAATGACATAAAAATCATTACTCACCTTTATCATAACTGAAAGCTTGGTAACTATTCCATCAGTCACCAGTATCTTAAATGCCTGCCTCCCTGAGATGAAGGGGCTGATTCAGATTTTACTTTTATGAAATATCCAATCATCCAGAGACTTACTCTTGTTTTATACTGGAGTAAGAAAATCCCAGCTGGTGCTTCCTGCATATACTTCTCTTTGCATACCTCTTGATGCTGCTGAACTCCTGCTCTGTACTTTCATCTTTGCAAAAGTGTCCTTAACTGCAATTGATTTCACATTTGTTACTGAATTTGGTTTGCTAAGCCAGCAGCAAGCAAAGTTGAAACAAGTTGTCAGGTACTGAGTCAGCATTACCAGCCCTAACACAGAAGTAACAAGTAAGATATAAGATGTGGGAAATCAGTGAGCTACAGAAACGAAAAGTGGTAAAATCAACCTTATCTATTACTTCACATGCACTTCACAGACTGCATTTTGTCAATAACAGAAGCGTTCGCAACATGCTGTAAGTGTGCAAAGTGCTTTATAAAGACACCTTCCGTATAGAGAATCATGCTCCAAATAGTTTGATATTCAAGGATAAAATCATTGCTGGAAATTATAGCGTAGAGATGGTGTGAACAACTGAGGGATTGGTCCTTAGATTTTAAGAGGTTTGCAACTACTTGCTTCATATATGTGTGCCTGAATTTAACTTACAGCTTTGGTATTTGAATTTGTTCATCAAATGCGTAATTAAAAAGAGGAAATGAAGAAAAGAGGCATACACCCATACAGGAGCCTAAGTCGTCATGGTGTTCCTGCCTTCATCCAAGTAAACGAAGTACAGCAGTGTGTCAATACAAAGCAGCAGGTGCCATCAGTGCAGCCCAGATTTAGTATAAATAACAGAGTAAGGTCAGACCTGTTATAATAAAAACCCATTAACTTCTTCTACTATTATGCACAGATCCCTTTTTCTAAGAAAAGCATGCTTTTGCAGAGGAATAAACAACCTTTATTTTCACAATGCGTCCTCAGAATTTCTCTGTCTCAGGGAGTGATTTATACAACCACTCTGGGCATTTCTACCTCTCCATTCAAAGTAGTTTTCAATTTTATGGTTTTCCATTTGCCTATGTCTCCGTGAAACCTAGGTACCTATTAAAGTAATTCCTCAGAACAAGGTTTATATATAACAATACCTGTATTTTCTCCTAGAACCCTAACTTGGGTCTTTCCACAAGATCCTTACCAAATCTCTATAGTTTAGTAACTATTCTTTACAATAAAAGTGGTTTTTCTTCTAGCAGAAGTACTATGACATATTCCCTTGTGGGTATAAGATTAGAGGAGCCCTCATTCTTGATCCCAAGTGAATTCCAGTTATTCCTACTTAGTTCCCAACTACCAGGTGATGCCCTTCCTGATTCACAATGAATTTACACCAGTATTTCCTTGTTTTGATAAGACACACTGATCTTTTCTCCCTTCACCTATCTCAGGACAGTGATAATAACACTGCCTAAATTAATCCAAATGTGATTTGTACACCACTGCTTCACCCTTCAAGTGCACATAAATCACACTTCCTTTTTAATCAGGTATCAATTCTGTACTGTTTATGCCCCATCTAAATGAAGCATGGAAGGCATATATGGAAGGGCTTCCACTGAAGCTGATGAAGGCTTTTGAATAAAATATATTTCTGTGTGTTATTTTAATCTCATCACTGAAGGTTTTTTGCTTTCTTCTCTTTCACATTTCTCTCTCCTCAAAAGCAATACAAAATCATACTTGTTAAAATGTGAGAAGGAAACTTTGCTAAAAAGGAAGAGATGACCTTTTACTTATTCATTTAAAAAAAAATAAAAACATGTTAGAGGTTAATTTTCAGACTAAAGCTGAGGAGAAGAGGGAAAAGGGAATAAAAATTATCAAAGAAAGAAAGAAAATTGAACTGATATTTTAGGGAAGTAAGTTATAAGGATATGTAAACCCACAGATAGAACTCACCCAGACAATTTTCAGGGATATAGAGTCAACTTACTATTTCATAGGACCTGTTTTACATGCCGTATGTTGCCTGTAAAAAAAAAAAAATCCATCTAATATTTTGCAAACATCTGGTCTGTAGGAGTGGGCCAGGAATGGCTGTTGGTTTCAGTGTATTGGTTTCAATGACTTATCTTTTATCTACTGTAATCAGTGTTTTCTCTGACATGACAAGTGTGGAGCAGCCTTTCCTGTCCAACCCCATAGTGATGTGGAAGTGATTCGGTTCCTGCAAAGAGCCTCTTGAGCTGCACTGAAATCTGTGGCTAAGGGCTTCTGTGCTAACAATGAGCCCATGAAACCCAAGAGTGGCTGTAGACTTCAGAAGCACTTGAATTTTGAAGTAAAAATTTAAAAAAACCACCCTATATGCTGAAGGATTTTAAGTTTTGTTTCCTTTTTTTCCTTCCCCTTGAATAATCCAAAGTAACATTATAGTCAGGAAATTGTATGGAAAAATGTCTTCCTCACAACCCTTAATCTGCATTGCATGACTAGAGTAAAGACACAGGCTTGCAAACAAACTAAATTTTGCTGGTACATGGCAGCAGGAACAGTATTTAGTACAGCCTCATTTGATTGATGATCTAATTTAGATTTTAATTGCTCTCCAATCAATCAGAAAAATAGGAGAAATATAAAGGTTGCTGTGAAAAATGTTTGCCTCTTACTCAAGCAACGGTCTTGTTGGTCAGATTACTTGCCATGAGATTCCTCATCTTTACACTTTGGTCCAGTTTGAATTCCAGTTTGAATACTTCCAATGGTCACTATTCATCTAGCTCCATCAGAATAAGAAGAGCTACAGTAATTTACAACAGCCAAGGACTTGGTCTAATAAAAATAAGAAACCTCCTGAATCAGGTAACTGGTTCAATCAATGAAGTGTTTCATAGTTCCAAGCTTAAAAATAGCTTGCATTTGACTTCTAACAAAAGTTACTTAGAGAATATTTTTCCTTTCAATTCAAAGCGCTGCTTCGCCAAAAAACAACCTCTTGGGACACTGGATTTCCAAAAGCTTAACTTTATCTGAGAAGCACATTTTTTTTCCAATCTTCTTTCAACAATGGAACAGTACTTTGGGAAAACAAATAAGAATATGTGCAAACCTTTTCAAGATCTTTGTGGATTTTATTTTTTATTTTGTATGATTTTATACTA
Source organism: Dryoscopus gambensis (assembly GCA_013389985.1). Lineage (NCBI taxonomy): Eukaryota > Metazoa > Chordata > Aves > Passeriformes > Malaconotidae > Dryoscopus > Dryoscopus gambensis. The sequence continues at coordinate 34,898 of WEIT01035507.1, forward strand.
GTAAAATAATTCAGCTTGACAAATATATGTCTTCCTCTTGGGCTAGTCATTTGAGATGGCAATCCCACTGAGAAAATTAACCTGAATTATTTCATGGTAAAAAAATTAGCTTGGATTTTCTCTAAACATTCTCCTCTTACTCTGATGTTTATCTATAGAAGGTAAATCACAGTGTTAAATAAATTTGCTAAAAACACCCAAATAACTGACTAGTTTTTATGATAACTGCTGGCCTCTGCAGATGACACTGAAGACTGCTGAGTTGTGCTGCACAGTTCTTAAATCTGTCATAACTGAAGGCTGATCTACTTTGGATTAATACGTGTAGGAGCTGGTGTGGGTTGGACGGTCGAGACGGATGGAGACGAGAGATCTCTGGAGTCACGTATTGGAGCATGCGGTTTATTGCACAGGGCGTGGGTGCAGGGGCCCTGCTTGGGGCTGCCAGCCCAGCTCAGAGCAGGCTCAGTAAAAGCAAGAGTGAGAGAGTGTAAGAGTGCAGGAGTGTAAGAGTAAGAGCAAGAGAGCAAGAGAGCGAAGTTCTCATTACAATACAATAAATCTTCTTCTGTGCTGAAGATTCTAATTTCCACTAACCAATCTAGTACAAGATACAAATTCTATAGCATTTACATACAGCCTATAAGAATCATTACATTACCATACTACGTTACATTTTAAACCCTAAAAACTACTCTTTGGACCCCTTCTGCTGAGCTAGTGGGGTCTGCTCTGACCCTTGGACCTGTCTGCAAGCAGAGAGTATTGTTCAATCAAGAGGGGATTACCTTCAGCCGGCCATACCATTGTTTTCCTGTTGTTCAGTAACTGAGGCTTGGTGTCTCAAAGCTTGCCTTCATTTCAATCTCGCTTATAGTTTCTATATTCTCAAAATCTTTTGCCAGGCAATCATATTTATAAGGCTTTCCTGTTTCATCTTCTCCAACAAATACGTGAGGGTTGTCTCTTTCACACAGTACATTTTCAATCCATTGCTACTGAAACAATGTCTGTTTTGCCTGGTCACAGTGGCTTTCAAGCACATCTTGGAAATGAAGTGGCTGAAGAATGCAGTTCCTTTTTGCCTGTTGGTAGGCCTTTCTACATATGATACTGATTTGTATTAATTTGCTCACTGCTTAATGAGCATTGAAAATGAAAAAAAAATCAGATGGGATATCAATCTTGGCTGTTCATTTACCCATGGTGGGGCATTTGCCAGCCCCCCTGAGTCCTCTGCATACACTTCTATACTAGTACTTTATATTTCCTTTCCTTGCTCATCCTTGCTCATCCTGAGAGATAGGATTGCCCACTGGCTCTTAGTATTAGATCAGAGGCATTTATTTCTGAATTGCATACATGTGAAAATGCATGAAAATTTGGTGCCATTTTGTGCTGGGTGCTCTACTGCTTTGCCCAGTGTGGGCTGACATATAAGCAGACTGTCTTGCACCAAGAGGTTAGCAGATAATATAGTAGAGATGTCTGAGATTATTGACCACTCTGCTAAACACCCTTCTGATTCAGAGAAAGCATATGGTCTTCAGACAGAAAAACTTCTTATCTCAAAGGGCTACTCCTGAGGATTCAGTATTATGAAGCTGAATAAAATGAGTGTTCAGAAATCAACTGGCTTTGTAGTGCACAGAATCTGTTGGATTAAGCAAGCTCTAAGAGAAGAGAAAGAGAAAGAGTAAGAGAAAATTATGGGCCAGTCTCCTACCAATGGAACCCTGTTGTCAAATAAAGTTAGAATAAATTAGCAAAGAGAAAACTCTAAGAGTCCTCTAAAATCTGCTCTGCAATTTTTTTTCTGTGCTTCGAGGAGAAAGGCCTAGAGCCTGGATTTTTGAGCTCTGAAGGAAGGAGCATGAGGCACCCACAACTAGTTGGAGAAGCTAGAAAACTTCTCTTTCCTTTCATCAAGAAATAATTTTAAAAATTGTCAACATGATTTAATGAAAACTCCTGGCAGGAAAAATTCTCACACTCCAGTAATCTCAGCATTCAACAAATGCTTGCAAAATGTAGCTTTTCTCCCTTCAGCAAACATGAAGGCTGGTGATATGTGAGTATCTGATGGGATAATTTGCAGAGGCATAATCTTGCCATGTGGTTACGGTTGCATGCACACTACATTTGTTTCCCTTGCACTAAATGCTGAAGGCTGGATGGCTCCAGAGGTAAAGCATGTCTAGTCTCCCAAAAAACTGAAAGATGAGTAGGCCATTGGTGTTCCATTGGTTGTGTGTAATCAGCCCCAGCGGATTTCTGAGGCACATTAATAATCAGAAAACTGCTGAGCCTCTAGTTATGTTGACAGAGATGCAATTTGTTCCAGCCAAATTCCAGCTTGCACAAGCTTTTTGGTGTTGAATGCTTGTCTTTCGTTGCAGGTAAAAGGCACCTCTTCTTCAGCTCTTAAGTCACGGTAGTAGCTATGTGTGGGATCTCCTTTTAAACCCTCTTTCAAAGAGAAGCAAGACAGAGAGCAAATAAACCGTGGGTAGCTTTGTAGCTTGCTTTCACCAAACTATCTCAGGCACCTAGGATGCTCAAGCATGTACCTAATAATAGAACTTTGAACTCTAAACTGCAAGAGTCTACTTGCTGTGCTAAAAGAAAATAACCTTTGAAGAAAAGAACGGAATGAGGACTACAGAAACATCTTTACAAGTGAAGAATGTCTCCTATACCAAATTCTTCACAACTTTCCTCTCGAAATTCTGCAGGTCTGAACTTACACAAGGATTAGTTCTATATATTCTGTGGAAAAATTTAATTTGACTTACTTGCCTTGCAACAGGTAAGGTAAAACTTGAGGTAGAACTGAGATTCAGCAAAACAATGTGTAAATTAATGAGTGGTAGGATCAGCTGTTGTAAGAACAGTTGTTGGGACGAAAGCAGCTTCACCAGGAAGTCATATGGGACTGGAAAATACAAGGGAGAGGCAAACCATCATCTTAAACTAGTACAGCTGTGGTATGGTAGTATAGAGAGAGAAAAAAATATTAGTAAGAGCAAGGGGTTGATAAAAAACCAAATATTTTTGCTTTCCTTGCTCATCTCTAACATACCATAATTAACTATTTTTCATATAATATGAACCTCTAACATAATGTTGGCCAACATTTTCTGTCTTTGAAGACAATCATTGGGATGTTGCATGGCAAATAACCTAGTACAGGTAAGAATTTCCTCTGTAGGTGACCCTGAGGCATGCTCTCCCTTTGGCAACTGCAGTGTAACCTACAGCTTCCAAGCTGGCATCTTCCTTCTAGCTCTGTCCTCAAAACTGCATTTTCTCACAAGGACATGGGTCACTGTTAGAGAAAAATAATTATCATGTCCTTGTTGGCTAATAGCTAAATTAAGCATGCTTGTGCTGTGTCTGAGAAAATGGCTTCGTTATAAGCTGTTGCTCTCTGGGGAGGAGACATACTGTTTCTTAATGTTTTTAAAGCCCTACATGAATTTATGGTGCAGTGCTAATTATGGCTAATCAGTGTATCCTCTTAGTTTGGAGGCATTCACTGAATGATACTACAGACTCATAATGATAAGCTCTGTGGCAATGAATCATAAATTTAATTGGCTGGCTGGGCCACCTCTGGAATCCACTGATAGTTAAAAATCCTTCAAATGTGGCAGTAAAACAAATGCTGGGAGACTCTAAACCTCCCCTAGTCACCCATGGAGTCTCTGAAGCCCTCCCTCATTTTGTATTGTTTATGTTAACTTGCTATCCATGTCTCTTATTTCCTTGCTGCCACCATGGCAAAGTCCTAACTTGGCTCACATTCATTCTCTCCGGAAAACATATGACTGCATGCCCATCTGAAAATGGGAGAGCTTGAGGCCAGCCCTTTCAGCAGTGCACCCCTCACTCCTCTCAAATGGTTTTAACAACTGAGACAATTCTAGGGTGTTCTGGGTCTGCTGCTTGCCCTTTTCCCGTGTTGTCTCATGTTTATTAGGAAAACAGCCTTCTTTCCACAACAACTTGGTACTCAAAGCCTTTACCGCCTGGATAGGAAACAGAAAGACCTTTACTGCGAGGACAACTTGCCTAGGCTGGCTAGGTGAGCCATTTAATCTCTTCTGTCAGTTCAGTCATCCTGAAGTAGACAGATAGTGAGGAGAGGCAATGAGGTTGTAGACAAGGAACCTTGTGGCTGAGCACTCCAGGTCTTACTTACTCAGTTAATGCCTTCACAGGAAAACCTTCTCTGATTTCAGTGGAAAAGGAGCCATAATGCAGATTGAATAAACAGTGATTAATCTCTTCAGAATTTGGCCAAGTTCTCACTTCCTCTTGGCCCATGATTGTTATTTTTTCAGAAGCTCTAGATCCCATTTCTTTGTATGTACAGCTGACTGTATGGTAAAAGTGACTTGTTATCTGGTGCTGGATACATCCTGAAGGCCAGCTATAAACAATGACTGGTTTGTGCCTTTTTATGGATTTTTGCGCATTATTCACACCGGAGGACTGAGAGTGGAGGTTCTAGTTGAACAAAATGAGGAATGATCTGAGGACCAACTCTTTTGATCTGGTAGGCAACTAATCTGCTCTCACATGAGCATCCTGAAAGAAAATGAAATTTCTCATCAGCAAGCACAGAAAGTAGGGGGTTGTTTTGAGTTCAGAGAAGGAAATGCAGCCCACAATTATCAGTCCTGAGGCTGATATGTGTCACAACTAATAGAGATGGGGATGACTGAGAGACATTGTGAGGATAGTTTATTGCAGGATCAGTCTCAGTGAAGGGTGAGACAAGAGGGATGTTACAAGTAACGCCATTATCATCAGAATCCACACTACATTCGGTTACAAGGCCTTATATACTTTTTTAAGCCAATAAGCAAGTGCCACAAAGCTTGCCAGCATATTTCTACCAATCATTATCTATTGTTTTACATTGTTCCACTGTAATGTGTACTTCTTGACCAATCACCTTACTGTTACTTATATCTGCTACAAACTCCTACATTATTGCATTCTAAGTTTCTAACAGGTTTTATTATAAGGCTTATTGCTAACTTTAAAAAACCTTTACTTATTCATTATAACTTTTTACTTGCACAAAGCATGGTTCTGCTTTCTGAAATATATTTCTGCCTTTATAAAGCCTGTTTTAAAACTATGAAAATGCATTCTTGCTTTAAACTGCAAAAGCTCACTGTTTTAACTCTGGCAGTCTCAGCCAAGGCTGCAGATTGAAATATGCATCCATTTCTATCTTTTGAAGCACAATGCCGTGTGTGTTCTCTGTCAGACTCAGGGGGTTTTCTGTAACTCCAATCCCCACAGAGGTGGAGGCAGAATTGAGACCTACTGAGAAATAACAGTACAGTGCTAATCAAAGATAAAACCAGCCTGCTGGTTTTATATATACTTGCTACCTCAATCTACAGTAAGACAAGCTTTGTTTTCAGTGACACCAAATAATATTTTACTGGAGAAGAGGCACAATATAGAAGCAACTCTCCTGCCTCAATTCTGCATTTGTAGGACAGAAGGGGACTTTTTCCATGCTAGTTGCAGTAATCTATTTTAATTGAAATTGTAATTGTAAATGAAATTTATAGAAAAGCGTGAACTTCAGCTGAAATTGTTCTTCAAAATCTGTGTATGAGCCACTAGTGTGGAAGCACTAATTTCAGAATTACTAATGTTACAAAGAAACAAATAATTTTGAGGGCCAAGAGAAATGTAAAAGACCAAAAGCAAAATCAAACAAAACCCAACCTACCAACCAGTCAAAACACAGAAAAAAATTCCAAACAAACAAGAGAGGGAACACATAACAAGCTGATTTCCACAGTTCATGGTAATGATCTTATGACTCTTTTTATACCACTTACAGCCAACATTTATATACAGAATTTAAGTCCTTTCCTTAGGAACATCTGAAATCAAATTTTTACTGAGCTTTCTCTAGGTGCCATGTGCTTTGGAGATAAGCCCTGTTCTTTTCCTCCCATATTGTAATCCCAACCTAATATAGTCTTTCACCTAAAGCTGCAGCCACAAAGCAGAGCAGTAGCTGCTGACTTTAGAAAGGGATTTTTCAATTTTTTCAGGCCTACATTTCTACTGACCTCACTGCTAGGCAATCACAGCACTTTAAAAGAAGATTTCTGCTTTACCACAATAGCAAGATTTACTTCTGTGCCTTCTTTGTTAAGGCTTTAGGTGCTCATTTCACAGCAGCTGATGAGAATCAAGTACAGAATCAACAATTTCTTCCTCCTTGGCCCCTGGTGATGTTCATCTGGTCATATTTTCTGGATATGACCTTGTTTTGCTTCACTGAAATGTAATGGAAAACCTTGTAGGCCATTCCTAAACTATTAAACACCTACACTAACTGTCTTCAGATCTTATTTCTGTAGCATTCAAAAGTGGGTGGAGGCAGGCTAAAAATAAAATATAGAAAAGGATGCAAAGTTATAAAAAGCACACAGAAATGAGGGAAGGGGATTGCAAGCTGCACTACTTGACTTCCATACTTTCTGCAGTGGAAAGCTGCTCTTAAACTATATATTGTTTTTGCCTGTGCCACATATTTCCTGTATGTTTTAGTCAAGGCTCTTAACCCAAATCTTCCACAGCTCGTTCTTATTCTTTCCTTTTACCAAAAGTCCAGTTGACACAAAAGCATTCTGCACAATCTCCCAAACTTACAGTTTCTGTTTTATGTGATATCAAGAACAGAAAAACTTTTTTTTTCCTTCTATAGAGGCACTTCCTGTGGTCATCACCTCAAAAGCCCTGATGTCTTTGCCAGGTTATTAAGTGAGGAGTAATAGTCATAGTAATCACATTGTTGCCTTCTCTTTTCATGCCACAGGAGACAGATACGATGGAGTTATATCCAAGAGGAAACCACAATGCAGGGACAAACCATTAACTGTTTGTATTGGTAGCCCCTATGGATGCACTCCTGTAATCTAGAAATCACATCATCAAGACTACAGGTTAGAAATACCAGCTGGTTATCTATACACCTGCAGAAGATTTGTGCTGTGCAGACAAGCACATCATCGGCATTTTTGAAGGAAGTGTTGCTATGCTGGATAGTAGTGGAGGGCAATTGCGTTGCTATTACTTTTCCTCCTGTGAATTGCAAACCAGATGCAACAAACTCCTGTATTAATTATGGGGAGGGTAAAGGAAAGAGGCAAGATCATACTGAAAATGGGATATCACAGTTATGCCAATAGGCACAAATAACTCTTGCTAGCTAGCAAGCAGCACTTTGTACTACAAATAACGTATTTAATTTCTTATAAACTTGTATAGTTAATTTAATAAGATGGGGAAACTTTACAGCTACCTAGTATTTCAGGTAGAAAAGGTTGTATAGGCAAGATCGAGAATAGTGTGCACTAAACATTTTTTCTTCTGTTTTTGGGATTCCTTCTCACTCAGTTTGTTTTTACTTAACCTGGCCAAAGTGCAGAATATAGAGTAAATCCTAAGACATCTTCTATCATCGTGAAGTGCCTTCTTACTATAAGACCATAAAAGAAACTTCTCTTGTGCTCCTGCTTTGCTCTCAGTCTTGGAATGCTTGATACTGAACTGTACAATTAATTGTTGTAGTGCATGTGGCAGCATCTGCAGTATCTACACAAACAAAGCACTCATGGAAAAGCACCCAGAGCACTGGAGTCT
>WEIT01035513.1:0-10505 GCA_013389985.1 Dryoscopus gambensis
GTTATGCTGTCACCTAAGCAAATCCCCTTTCCCTTTCTGTTGAGTCTGCCAACAAGGTTGCTACTCTAATGAGTACTGATGACAATTTTTATGTGTGCATATTTAGGATGTGGCTACTTATTTGTTGGGTGGCTGTCCAAGCAATAAAGTGATTTTATTTAAACCACTAACTGGACATTAAATGATGACGACTTTTTATATTAACTACAGACTAAATTTTAGTATAATGTATGTGCACAGCCATGTCCTTGGTTATGTATATATTTGCCTGCTCTGGAAACATCCGTTTCTAAAAGGAGACTTGCCTTTAGCTATCACATGATTTTGAATTGCAATTTAGTATGTTGCTATTTGGCTAAAACTTTCCTTTCGACAATTAACATGTCTCTTTTTCAGAAAGCTTAATGATTCTAGTTCTGCATATAATGCAAATGCTGGTATTTTTGCAGGAATCAGTAAAGGACAGACTGACTTGAACATGAGACATTTTTTCAGTGTCAGTTCAGTAGGAGTCTTTTCTCAATACAGAAAGATCAAATTTCAAGGTTTAAGGAGGAAAAACTATGTCATCTAAACAGGGACAGGAATATTTGTTGACTTCAGGTAACTTGCCCCTGGTGTTAGAGTTGAGCGCTCTGCACTCTGAAGTCTTTCATGTCAGGTGAGGACAGTCATTATTCTGCAGGCTCTGAGTTCTGTGTCTGTTTTGCACCCCACTGAAATATTAAGAGCATGAATTATAACCTAGGATGCTATTTAAGACCTAAATCCCTACAAGTCTCCTTACTGATACATCTCTAGTATTGTATTTGGAATAGGGAAGCTGATAATTACACTATAGTTTGCAGGAAAAAAAAAAAATCTAAACCACATGAATACAGAGGTAAGAAAACAAACAGTTCTGCTCACAGATACTGATGATGGTTTTGCAAACTACAGTGAGTTGTTTGACCTTGTATTTTCACTCCTTCTTCAGAGAAAGATATTGCTATTCCTGTAGCAAAGTCAAGAATGTTTAAGACAAGAAAGTTAGGCATACTACTGGGAGGGGCGGGAAAAAAAAAGAAGATGCCATGTGCAACATTGTGCAACAGCTACATTGTTTAGGCACAGATGCAGAGTTTCAGTCAATTATCAGCTGTTTGTTTGTTTGCTTGTTTGTTTCAAAGGGTAATCCTTCTATTTTATGGGAGCCTGTTATGGGGCTTTTCCCCTTTAATTCAATGTAAAACGTACAGATAAGAGATTCAGTTTTGTGACTGGGAATTCAGGGTAAACCCTGATGTTAAGAAGAGGCGCTAACTAACATTTGTTATTTCAGTGCCTTGTTCCTTTGCTACAAGAATAATAAGACTGCCTTCTGCTGCTTGGTACACATCTTTTAACATTAACGTATACAAGTTACAATTTTTTTGTTTTACGAAGGCACCTTAATTTTTCCTCACCTTTGGTTTTCCTTTACTTCTAGTCTAAAATATGCCAGTAACACTGAAGCCCTGTTCTTACATCTGGATATTAGACTATGTCTCGGTCAGTTTATATACACAAAGTATTTTATATGCGTAGAAGAGTTCTTGGTTTGTGTGCAATGCCCCTAAAATAACATGAATGAAACAGCTATAACAAGACTCTGGAAATATTTAATTTGTATGTTTTTAATCTGATCTGGTTTACGGTAAAGATCCTAGGTTCTGTCTTATCACTTCTGTAGAATTTAAATGTATGTATTTTAACCATATTAACTGAAACTCCTGGTTTTCTACCTGAGTTTTGGTACTGAGCAAGAAATTATAGAGAAGTCTCCCCTACCTATTATCAAAGGTAGACTGGATTATTGTCTGGATTATCTGGAATAGAAATAAGTATTGTCTAAATTATTTGGAAGACCCCGGGTTGATATTCACTAGGGGACTTATCATTACTGTTATTTTTGGTAGGATGTGAAACATTCAATGCCACGTCACTTTTCTGTTGTTAAACAACTTCCCTCTCTCTAACCAATGAGTTTATCCTTGTCCAATTATAGACGGGAAAGAAGAGATTGAATATGCTTAGGCTTGCTAATCAAGAATCATAGAATCATAGAATAGTTTAGGTTGGAAGGGACCTCAAAGATCCTCTCATTCCAACACCCCACCATGGGCAGGGACACCTCTCATTAGACCAGGCTGCAAAGTGCGCCATCCAGCCTGGCATTGTACACTTTCAGGGATGGATCATCCACACCCTCTCTGGACAACATGTTCCAGTGCATCACCATCCTCACAGTAAAGAATTTTTTCCTAATATCTAACATAAACCTGCCCTCATTCAGTTTGAGGCCATTCCCACTTGTCCCGTCACTACATGCTGTTGTGAATAGAATCTGTAAAAGAACAGATACCTGAATCAGTTCTAAGAAGAAAATATAAAATATTTTACAACCTCTGCTGTTACATAGTTTTGTATTCACAGTCAGAACACAAATTCTCATCCAGTCCATAGTAAAAGCTCTCCTAAGGAGGTGTTTCAAAGTAAAGGAGGAGTACAAGCACATGGCTAATTCCTGTAGGAGAATCTATGGGTGAGAACTTAGAAGGAATAGGAAAGACTGCTAATGGGACTTCCAGACCTGCTGATTGCAGCTGAACTTGCTAACTACAAACCATCTAAGACCTGCTAGGAAAGAACTGGGGGGGGACTTTTGTGTTGTTGGGGTTTTTTTAATGTTTTTTCTTTGTCTGACTTGTGCCCTCTATATGTCATTCTCTATGAGACAGGTTCTGTGAAAAAAATATTTCCTCAGGTGTACCGCTTTGTACATTGGAAGCTTAACTCGTAATAGGGACAGCATAAGAAATAACAGATCCTTTCTTTATTTCACTTCTTATTTCCCTTCTTATCTGCTGGACTAACTTGAAGGTGCACCTCTTGACAAGTACAGGATAGCACAAGAGTAGCACTTTTCATAATCTGTTAAAGCTGAAAAGAGTCAATGTGGATCCTGCTAATTGCATATGAACAGTTCAGTAAATAAGGAGCTTAAAATGTCCCTAAGTCTCTGAATTCAAATGTAATGTAGCTATAAGATTATACAGATGTTGAAATGTAGCATTTCTTTGTGTTTATGTCATTTTTACTGAGCAGGGTTATGATTTATTGTCTGCTTTTGTCTATAAATATAATTCCTGGTATTATTTAGACTGAAAATGTATGCTTAATTTGATTTTTTTCTCTGTGGAAATATAGTTTCTTTCAATTGTGAGCTATTGATCTAAAGATGGTTAGCAGTTTAGCTGTTCTTAACATATCACCATCACACTTGACAAAAGAAAAATTGATACATTTAATCTACGTTCTTCCAGATATGTTATCAAGGGAGGAAGGACTTCTTGTGTATTTGTTAATTTATTTGCAATTGCATTTACATGAACCTGCTTATTTAACTGTAATGGAAAGACACGAAACCTCCTTATAAACCTGCAGAGACAGATTTAAGTGTAACTGCCTTGGTGTATGATATTAAATCAAAACCATGCATCTAAAGCAAGCATGTCAATAAGCCCAAAGTATAAAAAATATCACTTACTTCAGAATTCAGAAAGACCTATTAATGTTAGGTGGGAATCAAACAACAAGTTTTTGTAATTGTTTGCAACATTTCTGGTGCAGTTGTCACTGAATGAAAGCTAAGAAATTGAAAGATCAAGGAAAAGAGAGATCTGGTAACCTTCATGTAACTACTACTGAGGACATCTTGAAGTGCAGTGGGGTTTTTACACCATGTAATGTCTTATATCTGCAAATTAACTTTAACAAGGCTTGAAACAGTACTAACAAAAAATACGAACAACTGGCTGACTTGATTTCCCACAGGATAATTTTAGTGAAGTCAAGTAAAGATATCTTTTTTTCATATTTATTTCCATAGAATTATACAGAAATAATTTTTGTCCAAATCAGGGAGATATCTGTTCCATCAAAAGACTTCTGCTTGCATGTATTAATACAGCATTATTTTGTAAAAGCTCTGTCTGTTCTAACTGTTAAAGAAATTATAGGATATTTGAAGAATGTTACCAATAATACATAAAGATTTGTCTCTATGGCTGTTATAATTTTTTTCCATAATTATTAAGTAAACCATAGACAAGTTTTTTATACAATAAAATTTTTGACATCCTTTTTAGTAATTTAATCTTCTCTATGTCTAGACTTCTATATGAATTATGTTCTGTTTATAAATCGCACATAATTCCATGTCTGTGGATGTTTTCCACATAACTATAAACTTTTTTAGTTTATTGTACTAAAATTCACTTGCAGCATCAGAACATCTTTACTTTAAGATAGAGGAGTAGGAGGGCAGATGATTTATAAAAGCAAAAGAGCTTTTATAAAAAAGCTCTTTTTTAAAAAAGCTACTTAACTTTACCTTTCAAAAATTGAAAAAAATACCCCGTGTTTTGGTTAAAATGAGATGCCAGAAACCCAAAGAAGTCAAACAAGTTTTCGGGGTTTTTTCTCTAACAATAGATAAAGGGGGATTTATAACAGAAGTCAGGGCATTGTCAGACATTGCTGAGACTGCATGGAGAGTTAAAATGCTGGAAAATGGTGATATTGTCAGAGCAGCAGCTGGTATGAACAATATTGAATGGAATGGAGAGGTGGTGCTACTTTTAGAAGAGTAATAGGGTACTGCTGTGTTGGATTGTTTCTTCTTAATGTATGCACTGCGAAATATTTTTGTCCTCCTTCCTTTTGTTCCTAGTGCTATCAATATGTTCCTCCACAGTACTTAGACTGCTTGACATGGAATCCTCTCTTCCTTTATTACCATCACCTCTCTCTACTATTTACCATTATTCTTTTATGGTTCTAAGACATCTCTGGAGGTTGTCTTGTCCAACCCAGCCCTGCTCACCAAAGGCCATCTAGAGCTGTTTGCCCAGGACCACGCCTAGACAGCTTTGAATATCTCCAAGGATGGAGACTCCACAACCACCTGGACAACCTGTACCAATGTTCAGTCACCCTCACAGAACAGAAGTATTTCCTGATGTTCAGAGGAACTTCTTGCTTTTTGGTTTGCGCCCATTGCCTCTGGTCCTGTCACTGGGCAACTCAGAAAAGAGCCTGGCTCTGTCCTCTTTGCACTCTCCCCTCAGGTGTTTGTGTGCATTGATAAGATCTCCCCCAGCCTTCTCTCCTTTGGTGTAAAGAGTTGCAGCTCTCTATGCCTTTCCTCATACATGAGGTGCTCCAGTGCCTTAATCATTCTTTGCTGGACTCTCTCCAGTGTGTCCATGTCTCTCTTGGATGCCTAGAACTGAAATGGGACTCCAGGCATGGCCTGTGTGTTGAGCAGAGAGGAAGGATCCCCTCCCTTGGCCTGCTGGCAGTATTTTGCCTAATGCAGCCATCAGCCTACTTTGAAGGAAGGGCATGTTGCTGGCTCATGTTCAGCCTGGTGTCCAGCAGAATCACCAGATCCTTTTCTGCCAAGCTGCTTTCCAGTTGGTCAGCTCCTGGCATACACTGGTGCGTGTGGTTGTTCCTCCCCAGATGCAGGACTTTGCTCTTCACCTCGTTGAACTTCGTGAGGTTCCCATCAGCCATTTCTCCAGCCTGTTGAGGTCCCTCTGGGTGGCAGCATGGCCCATCAGCCCCTTCCTCCCAGTTTGGTGACAGCAGCAAACTGTCTGAGGGTACACTCTGCCCTGTCATTCATATCATTAAAGAAAATGTTCAACAGTATTGTCCCTGATACTAATCTTTGGATTATACTGCTCACAAATGGCCTCCAACTAGACTCCATACCTATGTACCTAGTACATTTATCCATATTTCAGGAATAAATAATCAACATTACTGATGTGCATGTAGTCATTGTAGAAGAATACAGCTAAGACTTTAGATTCAAACTTACAGAACTTAGGGAAACATTAAAAATTATTTGCTTATCTAGCAGCTAGCATGTGGTACATAACAATCATGATATTTTGCTGGATTATTGTCTTAAAGGCATAGTCTCTTTAACAAAAAATCTGCTTCATTGTGATTATACAATGTAATTTATGACTTTGTTTGGGGCATGCTTTTCAAGTCCTGATTTTTTGCATCTTTCTTAAGGACCTCTGTAGTTCCTAACAGTATAATGTTTTCCAAACATTAGTTTGACCTCTTGCTAAGTGCCTGATGTGGGGCCACGATATTTAACCTTTCCCAAAAAATAGAATTTAAGACATAGAGAAAGATCATCATCAGAAGTACTGTCTGACTTAGTGATAAGACACAGAGAATCAGACTTCATTTTTACAATTTTTGCTGTTACTATACTACATGAAACTGAGTGTTCAGCACTCTTTATATCAGACCTAGCACTTCAATCAGAAACTTGGAAATAATAAGACATAACAGGAAAGCAACCATGAAAGATATCTGGTTCAAGTAACATTTGGTTCAGCATCAAACAGGTGTAAGTGGCAGAGGATTAGATATGGTCTCATTCAAAGAAGAATGTTTTCATTGTGAAAACTTCTATTTACCCCTCCATTCAGCTCCATTCCCTACAATTTTTCCAGCCACCATAAAAGACAATATTTTCTAGACAACTGTTGCCAGGCTGCAACTTAGCCATAAACCAGTCCATCTTGTGCATGGAGGAAGGGTACTTTCAGGATTGTGTGAAGGGAGACAGAAAATAATTATGATATATGTGTAATAAATTGATTTCCTTTCATATATGTGCTACAATATTTTAGTTTAGTTTAGTTTTCTTTATTTATAACAAACAATTCTGGCCTTTGTAAAATTGTACACAGCAACCTAACAATAAAGCCCAAGTGATTCAAAATTAACAGAGATAAAAAATGTATCAAATATGGAATAAAACCATGGAGAAATAGGATCATCAGGTTCCATACAGGCAATTTCTAAGTTTGGAGTCTTTACAAGCACCACACTGATGAATACTTCATTAGCTTGTGAGGCTACTAATGTGCTGTCACGCTCCATGTGGGCCAACACTGAGTGGAGAGAATTCCAGGAGGTAGAACAGACATTTGCCAGTAGCAATGCTTAGGAGAATGGGGTCTAATTCCAGATGTTCCTTATCTTTCTTACACCTTTTCATCTTCCTAAAAATGCAACTGTTGGCTTATGGGATCTCTGCCAATATTGTAACCAGAAATGAAAAGAAAGGAAAGCATCTCCACTCTAGTATGAGTAGTATATATATAATTTCAGAGGATAAAAGTGCTTACCTTGAAGACAGAGATGGCAAAAAGCAACCCCACCGTCCCTGGTAAGGTCTTTATCTCTCTGACTTTTCATCTCGTCTGCTTCTTTCTTTTTTCCCTCCACCTCAGGTTTCCTTGTTCAGTTTCCATGAATTTATTTCTTTCCCCCTATGCTGCCACTGTTTCTTCCTTTTTGCTTCTATATTAGAAAAATGTTGGTTTTTTTTCTCTTTGCTAGCCAAGAAGGATGAGTCCTCCAGCCTCCAATCCTGCTTCTACCACCCTTCCTTTATTTTAATGCTCCTTGACCTAATCTGTCCCCATTGGTAAGCTTCTGTGACTCAAAGGCCAGCTGTACCCTGTGGAGTTTCACATTCTGCCTTCAAAGCATGAAGGTTGTTTCATTCCTGTGACAAAATTTCAGCTGTATAATTTTTCCTGATTCTCTGAAATTTCAGTATCATTTTGGCTGAAATGTTTTTAAATGATTTCTGCCCAAGGCAGACCATCAGTGTAGAAAATTTAATCCTAAGTAATTTGTTTGGTAAATTTATAAGTAACTAAAAAAGGACTGTTCTAATGGGAAGTATTAGGCAGTGTTAAAAATAGGTTATGATGCCACCTTGTTTTAAAGTTACTGTCATGTGTATGAATAAGTATGTGGTTGAATAAGTGTTTTTCCTAAGACGTCCATATGCTATCATATCACTGAATTTTAAGCAGCTGACCATACCAACAGCAACAGGAGTTTGTGACAAATTATGGCTTTTCTAGAGTTAAACTTTAATTCTCAAAGTCAGTCCAGTTTAAGGATATAAGTGCAACTTGCAGTAACTATGCCTGAATAAATTAATATCTCTCTAGGATAAGATAGGTTCACATCAGCTGAATAAAACCCTAGAAGAAATATACCAAAATACTTCTCAGGAAAGGGAGTAAGCACACAGTCAGGGTCTCTGGCCTCCTTTTTCCTGAATCATTCAATTTATTTTCTTGATTTCAAAATTTGGCATAGTTCTCTGTGTGTGTGTATGCATGCGTAGAATAAATTTTTGCGCATATACACAAATTGTTACTTATTACCAACTTCATGTTGCAAATGAGAAAAATGTTAAAAAGAACTGAAATTTTTTACCTTAATAATCAACATTTAATATTCTGTTCATCATCCAAAAAGCAGTCCAGCTTTAAAAAGCTATTTCACAGCCATGTGTATACATTTGCACATATTTGTATCTTCCTTCATCATAATTTAATTTGCTAGTATTGCTAAATTGAAAGTGCAACTTCCATTCTAACATAATCTTTAGCATTCTACTATGGGATCAAAGCCTAGATCTAATGTTAAGAGACAGAAGCTCAGTTGCTACAGTCAGAAAAGAAAGTTCCATGAACTTTACCTTCAGATGGATATGAGAGGATTTGCCCCAAAGAACAGAATCTTAAGCTTCCAGTTTTGCACAAATAAATGTGTAAACTTGGAAGGCAGCACAGATTGTGCTCCATATTATCAGTTCCATGTGGATTACTAGGAACAGTGAATGTATCTTTATGTAGTGTAGTGTCAAATGGTGGTAGAGACTAGGAAGCTTGAGTTAGATTCTCCAGTCTTCTCCTTCCCTGTCAAAGGACTGAGAATAAAAGTCTTTGGAAACCAGGAGCAGATGGGCACATGGTAGTTTTGATTTTTATATTCATAAAAGAATGGGGAAGGGAGAAGGAAAGAATATTTTATTTTTTCTACAGAGGTTTTATACATGCCATTGTGTATTTATGAGCGCAAGTACGATGAAAGCCAATGAATTTGCTTTCCTTGAAAGATTAAAAATCTGTCAGTGTAATGAATTTTTCAAAACAAAATCATTTCATATATGGCAGTAAAAAGAGATTCTCTCTGCCCCTGCTACTTGGCATTTTGCTGCTTTACTTGTTTCTATCTCCAGATGATGTCTTCACATGCTAGTATAGCATGTTACTTAAATGCTGACTTGCTCATCAGCTAAAAGGTTGCGCTTAGATGATGGGTCATTTCTGTTCCTACTGATGATTACAAATAAGGGGAAGCAACAGCAGGCGGTTACATTAGGAAATTATACCAGTCATGGTAAGGATCTTGCCTTTTTTTTTTTTATTGTCATTTCTCCTCACAGCAGCTAAAAACAGGGAGAATAGTTAACAGTGAGCATCCTAACAACACCCAGCAAACTGCATATTTGTGTATCAGATTTCCTAATAATGAAATTGTTTTCATTGTTACTTTCTTCCTCACTCCCAAATACATTTTTAAGCTCTTGTTTTAAGAGAATTTGTTTTCCTTTTTTTTTTTTTTTTTTGGAAGAGTTTTTTGCAACCAGAGAAAGTCTCTTATGACACTTCTTAGATAGAGCAATACTGACATCCATTGGTTTAATCTTATGTGACTATTTGTTAAATCTTTTCTAACTAGTGTACACATAAACCTCTACAGTATCACAATGAAAGGATTGAACTTGATATGATCCAAGGAGGATTGTGCTAAGTCCAATTTGCTGTATTAGAAACATGAAACCAACACAGATTAACTCTATGAAAATAAACACATTGCAAAATGTGAAGTCCAAATATGGTGACTAAAATAAAAGCAAACATCACAAGTATCAACTAGGGAAAAATATTAATGGGGAATTAGTAGTGATGCTGAATTTTTTTTAAAACCTCCGAGAATGTGAAAATACCTAATTTTATACGGACCTGTCTTGTTTTGTATTAACAATAAGGCAAAATAATGAGGTGTGAGGAAAAATGTTATTAATCTAATAGAAAAAGCAGTTCAGTGAAGAAAATAATTACTCTCTGGTTTCATCTCAGCTCTCAAAGGTTTTCCTTTAACTTGGCAGCATGCTATTTAAAATATATATATATATCTTTTACAAACACTGATGTAAGACCACTGGTTATGCAATAAAGTGATTACATTTAATGAAGAAAAACACACCACAAAAAGTGGAGGTGTTTCCAGTATTCATTATTACGACAAGCTAAGCAGATGAGGCTTAGACTTCAAAACCAGAGAACCATTCTGGCAGCGAAGGGAGGGCGACAGGCTTTCATGAAAAAAAAGCTTTCCGTTTGCTGTACCCTCCCACCGCATTCACTTGCAAATCACTGTGTGCTCGGGAAGCCTGCACTTCCCCGGGCTCCAACCTTCCCAGGGTAAGTGCTGCGGCTCCAGCAGCAGCGCCTCTCTCCCGCTCCCTTCCGAGGAGGGAGAGTGAGAGGTGTGTGTGTGTGAGTGTCTGTGCA
>WEIT01035514.1:0-20544 GCA_013389985.1 Dryoscopus gambensis
TATAAATTATCCAAATTCTGCACTTTGGGAGAATTTGGCTCCTTCTGCATGGAGAGGAAGGATTTTATTTTTTTCATACACGAGATCTTGCCAAGATCTTGTGCCCTTTCAGTATTTGCCAAATATTTTCAGTCTCACCTTGATATATTGACTACAGTTCTGAGACGGTCAGAAAAGCTCAGCCTGTAAGTAATTAGTGAGGCCACCATTACCTTGCTGTTTTCCATCTGTTGATTGCTCTCCAAGAGTCACTTTCACAATATTCACTGACTCTGACATGTTTAATCTGCTTTGTGAATTATGTGTGACAAGAAATACCTTGTTCACTGCACAGGAAAGCTTGTGCTGTTAACTGTGGTGCTTGTCTGCTGCATGTGGCGTTAACTTCAGCCACAGTTACCCCTAGAAATGTGTTTAGGATTAAAATGGGAAAAAGGAAAAGATGAACTGGGGGCGAAAAATATGCCTGAATAATGAAATGGTTTTGGAGAAGCTTTCACAAGACAGAAAGCAAGATGAAATGATATTTTGTTTTGGTGTACTCAGTCATTAAGTTTTACACCTGAAATCCCCTGTTTGATACCTCTGCTGCCTGTGAGGCACCGATA
The DNA here is from genome assembly GCA_013389985.1 of Dryoscopus gambensis. Lineage (NCBI taxonomy): Eukaryota > Metazoa > Chordata > Aves > Passeriformes > Malaconotidae > Dryoscopus > Dryoscopus gambensis. The sequence goes on from WEIT01035514.1 coordinate 609, forward strand.
CATTATGAGCAAAGCACCCCATTAATCTTGGATACAGTGAAGAAACCTTTGGAGCATCGTCATGAGACGAATGGGTGGCTCCCACTTCAGAGATCATCAGTGTGTCTTCAAATCTCTTTTGTGGGCTTTTTGTGTCTCTAGAACAAGTGAGAGCCCTGCTGTTCCTGCCCCTCACCTGTTTTGGGGCCTTTGAAGTGTGCAAAATTCTGATTTTGGTGAGGCTAATGTGAATGGATAGGCAGTAAAATGTGCCAGAGTTATATTTGAACCTAAGGGTCCCTTTCCTATCTGTTATGGCTTGTAAGGATATGGACCTAAGGGGATTTGGATGGAAACCACTTATCTCTTCAAATTGTTTATTTTTTTGCTAGCTCTCTTCAGCATCACTGTGTTCACCTTCAGTGGGAATTAATGGTAAACACAATTTTGTCATACTTGTGTGTGTCTAAGGGATCTAAATCCTCTATAATAGGAATTTACTATTCCATGTAACCTCATACCCTTTTTCTTGTAAGATATACAGGTCTTTGTTCAATGCTTTCATGCAATATCACAGAAGTTCATAAAAACCCCTTTCTAAGAGGGTTTAAAAGATTCTGTGTTGATTTAGTATATTAATTTCACAGTTTTTTGTTGGTAGTGATTAATCACATTCCAAGAATAGGAAGAATAGCTATTTTTACTTCCTAAAATATATTCGTGAACATTTAATAACAACATGAATTACAAGAAGGAACATCAATTTATTCCTGTTATCTTCTGATCCCTGGAAGACCTGAAAGAACTATGGGGTAGCATGGAAGGAGGATGGAGTTGATGAGTGAATTGTTTTGAGTTGGAGAACCAGAAATTTCCATTTGAAGTAGAAGGTTTAAAGCCTCTTGTCTTAAATGAGAAGTTGTGTCATTGATATGAAATTGGTGTGTTTGGATACTGGTTGCAAAAATAACTTGAACTTGGTGGCCTTTTCTTCACAAATGTGTTTAAGGGTTATATTTTTCTTTTTGAGAAGGAATGGTGTTTTAAAATATTTTTAGGGAGACATTGCAATTGGCATTTCTTCATCTTAAGCTTTTAATGAGATGAATACCGCTGTGTAAGTATTAAATGTGCTACTCAGTACTGTCAAAAGGTTTGGACAGTAGAGATGTGGCTTTGGTCTGGAAGTGACTGCCACTTTCAGCTAGTTAGCAATAAAATGAGCGAACTGTTTCCTCCAATGAATTTTGCTTCAACAGGGTTGCCTGGTTTGGTGATTTTTCCAAGATAAGTTACTACATGCCTGAAACAAAAAATGCTTTTCTTTCTGTCAGTTTCTTGTGCCATTTTGAACCTTTTATTTTTTTAAACTTGTAGGAGTCTTCTAGTGCAGTGTTCATTGACTTGCTTGTATATAAATTAATTCAGTTCCATTTCTGTGAAGAAAGAAAGAATTTTTTTCACTTTCTCTCCAATTACACAATTTGGAAATTTTTCTAGTTGCTGCTTTTCAAAATAATAAAAAATATGGTGCTTCTAATTAGACTTCCTTTTTTAACATTGCTCTCTGCATGCAATATTTTGCTTGAAACTGTCATGTTTTCCTGCTTTTGTTACAGCACATGCCTCAATTTTTACCTTTCAAGCTCAAGTTGTCAATTTAATTAGCTTGATTACACTGCATGTCATCAGACTAATAATGTACATCCTTGTCTATATCTGGAGTCTTCTGAAGAGAGTGGGAGTACAGCAATCAATATCTGTGGAAATAGTTTCATATTTTACATCAGGGAAAATATTTTACTTGGAGATCTTATGCTAATGATTTGGAAAAATCTGAAGGTTGAACTGATGGGTAAAGAANAAGTCTCAATTGGGGAGCAATAAAAAGCCTTTCCACTTACACATTTTTTGGCACTGTTTTCTAGATTCACTTCTAAAACAAAAGAGCAGAGTCTGGTGGAGTGTCTCCAATACCAGTTTCCTCTGCTGGGAAAGGGTGAGGCTGTGGCATTTCTGAGCACACCTGGATTTCAAACAGTCCTGACAAGGTTGAGGACTCCAGATCCTGGATGTGAGTGGATGCTCTTGCTAAGTGATGTGGGATAGAAACTCTGGGTAGGGGATGTGTTGTCCAGCGTCATACTGAAACCTCTATTTGAGCGGAGAAAATGGTGCCAAATAGAGCAAATTCTGCTTTAGTCCTTGCTGTTAGTGACTGACTGGACTGGGACTTCTCCCTGATGGGGGAAGAGGTTTGCTCTTGCATCTCAAGATGCTCTTACCTCTCTTCCCTGAGTATGTGGGAGACTTCAGCAGAGTGTGCATTGCTTCTGTGTGGATCTTCTGAGACATCCTGGCAAGCCTCGCAGTCAGACTGGAAAGACTGAAGAAGCTCTCAAGAAAATGAAAATCAGAGGGCTGTGAGTAAAAGGAAAGATACAAAAAACAGGCTTTGAAAGTTTTTTTTTGTGTGTGACACAGCAGCATTTTAACCATGTCTAACTGGTTATACGTTTGATTCTGAGGCCCAGGTTTGTGCAGGTGCCCTTTTCATTAAAGAAGTCTGTATGACTTTCCTGAATCTTTAAGATTCTACTACAGTCACTGAGCAAGATCCTCATGAAGAGTATCCCATGGTCTTTTGGAAGTAAACATGGCAGGGTGTCAGTTTGCTTTGTCCCACTGCTGGTCTCACAGCCTGGGAGAGGTGACTGTATTCCAAGATATTAAACAGAGCTGTTTGCTAGCACAAGTAGCTATTACTTGTTCAGTTTCTTTTGTGCAGCTCACAAACACAGCGATCATTACAAAAGAAGCTGTGGCTAAACAGGAAAAACTTCCTCTGTATTTCAAGTATTTGAAGCTGATGCGACAACTAAAGGATGAGAAGAGATAGATGTGGCTTATCCACAGCAACAATACAAAACAAGTGTCTATTGTAATTCAAGTGAACGAGTATCCATTTGCGAACAGCTGGCACACATTTGTGAACTATCAGTTTATCAGGAGGATGAGGAACTGAACAGACTCTTGCATGCCCCTTGCTCCTATTTCTAATTATGTGCTCTCTGCATGGACTTGTCATCCCTTCAGGAAAGGGGAAAAACAAAATCTGAAGATGGTACTGGCCAGAAATTCTGTGTGATCACAGAAATGTGGTGTTAGCTGCTGCAAGCTGTTGCTCTGACGCAAACTTTGGTAGAGGAGATGGTATCATCTTCCTTTTTGCTTAAGCAGCCACAGGAACTGTTTTGCAGAAGAGAAGGTTGATTTTTTTTTTGAATATTTTAGTCACTTACAAACCATCCACTAAGACTGTATGCAGTGTCGTGGGCACGTTTCTTGTAGGTTGACTTTGATAACTGAAGCCATGTCTCTGGTGCCCGACTTGGCTGTGCCCGTAGAGTAGACCATGGTTTCCTATGGCAGGCTTAAACCATGTGTAATCCATCGGCTTGTGGTAGCCTATTTCTGGGCATAATATATCTTAAAACATGACCTGCTGCTCCTGCTAATGTCTACCAGCATGGAAAGTACAATGTAGTAGTGGCAGTTCTGCCAGTATGGACAATATCGCCTAATGGTGTTTTAAATTCTGGTCACCCCCCAGGTGCTGGAAGAACATTAGTCCAAACATTTCTTGGTGCTATTAATGTGCAGATGGCTGGTTGTCTTCTATAAAAAAAATCATTCACGTTGTCCTGAGAGAAGTGAGATGGGAAATGCCTGCGGGAGTGAGACCTGTCTTCCCTCAGTGAAGCATGAGGGGCCTTCTGGCCAGGTCCAGCCCTACAGAAATGATTTAGGGATTGTCTTGGGACTCTGGTGGCTCCTGCCTTACCTTGCCTGGTGTTTGGTTTGCATCAGACTTCTGTGTTGATTTAATAGTGTTTGGTTTGTGTTTGCAACCCTAAAGCCAGAGGCTTATGCATCACATATCAGGCTCTTCTTCTCCTCTTCGACACTGGGCATAGTGGCTGCTCTGTGTGAATGATCCAGTATGGGGGAGGAGATTTATCAGGCTTGAAAACATTGCAAAATACATCTTGTTCCTGGTAATAGTTAGATTTTCAGGCTTGAAAAGAGACTTAACACTATTTTAGATGATCAAGGGGGAGATGCTGATTTTCATATCTTAACACCTTAATCTTAACACTGTCTTATCATAGTTTTCACATCCAAACACCACCCTTCTCTTCCCACCCAAACCACAACTTGGGGATTTGCTAATCCTGTAAATAAATCCGATTAATATGTTTAAGCTTTGTATCCTGCCCAAAAGGCAAACCCAGCCCTTTTGCTGGAGGAACTACTTCGCAGCAAGTAGCTGTTGTGCTCTGGAAAACAACTCACTGAGGGGAGGCAAAGCCTCAACACGGCTTGTGGGGAATTTATGTTCAGAGAGCAAGTAGAGAAACAGAATTTTCTGAGCCAGCAGAGCACAGGCTGAGGAGCGGGCTGCGTTAGGCAGGAAGGCTCGAATTGCCAGCAGGAGTCTGTGCTGTGCACCACGAGAAGCTGCGTGAGCAGGAGCGGGGTTTAGCAGCTGATCTGCGCGGCCGTTGGAGGTGTTTCTCCCTCCCCGCATGCCGTGAGTCTGTGTCCCCAGACTGCCTGCTTAAATCTTGCCTGCAACCAGAAGTGAACTCGCGTGGCACTCCTATGAACTGGGGGATATTTTTTTCTTACTGAGTATTTTGACGTAATCAGCTCTTAGCTGGAAAGATGTGTTCCAAACACTTCTGCTGAAGGACAGCGCGTGGGAGTTGGACCAAACCCCAATGCCGTGATAGCTCATGGGAGCTGTATATGCTCTGTGTTCCTGTTCTTAAAAGACTGGGTTGTGCTGTAATTAAGTGTACTGTAAAGCACAACTTGGGAGCTCGTGTGGGGCTCAGCTCAAAGCTAGAAGATGGCTTATCTGAGGAGAATGAAAGAACCAATTCAGTTCTGGTTTTCAGGGCACCATTGTCAGCCATCTGTAGGGGAGGGATTGGTTTTGACTTGCTCTTTACTGAATTATGTTTCCTGTTGGTGGCCTACGCTTTTTTTCTCTCCCCATATACTTTTTATTTTTATTTTACTTGGCTCCCCCTCAAATCCACAAATTCTTGATGTTATGGAGTACTTGAGGAAATAGTAAAGTAAGAAAGCTTTGATAATGTAGGGTAACTGCTGGAAAAGGAGCAATCTATGATGGCTCTATGAACCCCAAATATCGGGTTTTTTAAGAAAACAGGAAGTTTTGCTCTTCCAAGATGAAACAGGACTTGCAGATTTTAGTCCATCTGCCCAAGGAAAACCTTATCTGTGGGTTCCTCTGCTCATCAATTTTCGTAACTGTTGCCCTTTTATGTGTTGCTATGGACAAATGCTGTACTGTCACTTACGTGATCTTTTCTGAGGTGTAGCCTGGCCTGTGTATAATCTTATGCTATAACAGCCATCACAGAAAGACACAGCTACAAATGAGGCTTTCTGACTTCTTTTTTTCTCACCTGTGTAACTGGTGATGAGGCCATTACATAAAGATTTCTCCTGGAATGAACCTCATAGTCATCAGAGGTACTGCAAAGTGCTTGGAAGAAATGCTTTTAAGCTGTGCATTTGGAAAGATTGCAAGGATTAATATAGCTGAACTTGAAAATAATGACGCATCAATGCTGTTGGGATAAGATATTTTAGAAGTCTGAATCTGTCTGTAAGGCTTACGTGTTCATTTATTTTTTCATTAGCATAACAGACTAAATATCAGTCTTTCCATGATAGCTGTGCTTCGTGGTGCTTTGTCAGACAGTTAATTTAAAGCCAGCCATCTTTTGATCCCTATTTGACGGATGCATGAGGGACTGGAGAACTGCAGTCATCCTGATTTGGGCTTTTGCAGCACTAGCAGTATCTTGAAATGTTAATATTTTTTGCAATTTCTAAAGATGTGTATTTGTGAAATTTAGATAAATGTTGGATCATTATATGGAGAGGGGCTATTATAAAATATTTAATTCTAGCAACAGTCTCTGCATCTTCATTTCACCATGATATCACTGAGCCAAGTTCTTTTTTAGCATCCCCAGGTCAATAAATTCTTCTGCTCAGAAGGTTGGTCAAATTCTTTTCTTCTGAAAGAAAGAGGTCCTCTATCCTTTCCTCCCTTCTCCCTGCTGCCCATCCCCCCCCAGTAATAATAATAATAAAAGAGTAAAGGGAGATTGGCTATAATATCTAATACACTGTTTTTGGAAACACAAAACCCGCTGAAACTGATGGTCTGCAATAACTACCCTCAAGCCTGAAAAGCTTTTGTTTTAATTAAATTAGCCATGAGGAAAATGGAACAATATCTGATAAACAGGTGTGATTTTACTCACATCCTTATGTTGTATTTGCAGTTTCATTAGACGAAGTGAAAAGGGGAAAGAGCTACATTGTCTCATGTGAGGGGGCCTATGGGAGAAGAAACACCTTTTTTTTTTATGGTGCAAGAAAGACAATAGAGCAGTAGTTGGAGCTATGCTGGTCAGAGAAATGATCTTTCAAGATAAAAATTAATTTATTAAGTTCCGCTTTTTGAAGTAGTAAAACTGAGTCATATGAAAGTCTCCACATCTCTTCAGTGATTGAAGATAACCATTTAAGCTTGCTCTGCTTCTGAGAATAGCAGAACAGTGGTACAGCAGCATAATGATAAGATGGGTATAACATAAAAAAAGATGAGTAGGAAAGGGAGAGGTGAGCATGAAGCAATTAAAGTTTTAGCTGATCCTTACGGTGAAAAGCTGTTACCACTGAAATGGTGATTGTTCAGCTGCCAGAGCACACATGCTGTTATTTTTACTCTGCTACAGTGGATGTTGTTATCATGCAGGAAAATATTTGACTCATCATGACTTTAGGGAAGTTAATGATTTGGGCTATGATAGGACTTGTTTCCAGAAACAAAGACTGTAATCTTTCAGTGTTGCTTGCAGTATTTCCAACTCAGTGAAGAAATATCCAAAACACACAGCAATTGATACAGGACTTGCAGGTTAGTGCTGCCTGCTCTTGTTAAACTGCTGCTGCAAAACAAGGCTTTACTTTTATAAAAGGGACCTGAGGGGAACAGGTAAAGTATTCCAGGATGAAGTGGATAATAATTTTGCTGGCTGAAGTATCAAGAAGACTGGTTCGGTGCTTCTAGTGACCTTACTGTGTCTTTCTGACATCTGAGATGCAGATTCCTTAAAGCCATACAGATGGATATGGAGTCACTGACTGCAACCCTGCAGAGTCTCTGCCCCTGAAATGGGTACTCTGAAAGGTGAAAGGACTTTGCAAAAGTGAATGGCTACAAAACGAGCCCAACAGCTGTCACTTGCCTATGCAACTCACCACTGATGTGTTTGGTTTTTTTTAAAATGTGTTGAAGCTGACATTATAAATTCTGCCTTAATTTTATCCAGCCTTCAAAAGAGAGCTCAGGATGGGTGTAGTTTGCAGTCAGTCAGTGGTCATGCAGCAAATCTGGTAAGAGAGTGACCCTGCTTGTAGGAATTAGTATGCTATTATCCTTAAAAAGGAAGGGGAGAAAACACTTTGCCTAATCCAGGCTGTGTCAAAAATGAGGTGTCTCAGTCATGCTCCAGTAGAATTTTGGTCCTTCCTATTCCTAGCGAAAGAGACTTGAACTTGGAAATGACTGTGATGCCTGGGGTGGCTACCTGAAAACACAGAGACTAGACAAGAGTAAGAGAATAAAAGTAGGTATTTATTTGAAGGGCCTTCAAAGGTGCACCCTGGGCAGGCCAATGGCAACACCCAAGATGGACCCCGAGTCACGAGTTCTTTACACTTTTATAAGCTTGGTTCATTTGCATATCAGGGTTAATTCTCCAACTAAGACTTCAGTTAATGGTGTAACTACCCCAAGTTTGCCCTCTTCTTCAGAGGCGTTGGTTTACACATTTTGGGGCTTGGAACAGTCTGGATGTCCTTGGAGAGCAAGGTTGGAGAAGCTTTGTTATGTCTAACCAGCATGAGAGAACAGTAGTTAACAGGCTACAAGGAACTTCAGAGTTACACAGTAGGCAGTACAGGATTTGAAAAATACAAAACTTAAAACCAAAGGCATCAACTGTTCTGCCCATTGCCACAGTAGGATTTCCATGATAGGATCAAGTGGCCTGATGAGGCTGGAAAAGGTGAGTTTGCACACAAATCCAAACCTACTGCAATCATGGAAGCGATCCCGAGGAACATCCAGTGCTGTACTTGGGGTCAGTGATGCCATTGAACCATTGAAAACACTGATACAAAATAGGAGAGGCCTGAGGTTTCCAGTTTATGAATAGACCAGATTCCCATGCTGTAAATAATTTGCTTTCAAGTAAATGTTACCTAATTATCTTTAATATGGCCATGACCTGAGTTCTTACCGGCTGAGAGCTTGTGAAGTCTTTAGGAGACAATAAATTCACCAATGGCAACCTGAAATAATGGAGCAAGTTCAAACTCTCAGCTCTGGCACTCAAAATAATAATAGGTAGTGGTTGCCTTGTCTGCATTTATCTTTTGCTGCATCAATGCAAATCCTTCAGCATCTTGCCTTGAGGGTTTGTGCATAAAAAGGTATTAATTTGGAGAACAGTCCTTAGGTACAAAACCCAACTCGCTTTAGAAATATGAAGTGTGATCAGGGACAGTGTTCCAGTGGTATTTGTTTTGCAAATGTTTAGAGCAGATCAACAAACAATGCACCTGAAAGTTGATATTACTTTCTCATAATGGCTATTTAAATTGGTAATGAGTCAAATTAATTAATCTTTCAAGTAGGCTTGCTTGCTATTGATTCTAATCTTGTCTTCTTCAGCCTGGAAAGGAGGGGACTGAGGGGAGACCTCACTGCAGTTACTACTTCCTCGTGAGGGGGAGAGGAAGGGCAAGCACTGATCTATTCTCTGTGGTGCCCAGTGACACGACCCAAGGGAATGGCCTGGCATTGTCAGGGGAGGTTTAGAGGGGATATTAAGGATGCTGTTGTGATGCAGTCTTAATTCTAGTCTTAAAAATAGTTGTAGTCTTAGCTAATAGCAATTCTTGAGCGACATAAGCCAGAGTTGAACATTATAATGTGGTTCAATTTATTGTTTTCCTTCTAGTTTGACACCATTTCTAGAACAGCTGAGACATTAAGTGAGCTAATAAATGATTTCCAAGCGGTTTTATCTGATCAAGCATAACAGAAAGACAAATGCTGGTGTTAGTGCATTGAACTGATCTTCATCTTGCGTGGGTGAACTATGGCTTAGTTTCTGTATGCTACAGCAAGAAGATACTCAGCTGAAGTCTCTGCTAAAGTTCAGTAAACCAGGATTTTCTGAGGCAAACAGCTCACTCATTTACTTCAAGAGATGGGCCCACTGTGCTGTTTCTTGTGCTTTCCTTGCAGCTGTAGAGCTCAGTACACCGTCAGGTAAAGCAGCAGAGGACACCTCTTCTTCTGTAGGCAGATATAAACAGCTGTGATGTAGAAATCCATCTGAGAAGCAGGTTTCCAGTATTTTACCAGCTAATGCATGCTGGGTGCTCCAAAGATGAGGAAATCTTTTCTGATGTAGCCAAGCAGGTTTAATTTTATTTAATTGCTCACCAGAAGTTTGGTTTGCTGTTGTTCTCTCGCTTTCTGCTGGAGTTTTTAATTTAATGTGTGACCAGAGTGCTCAGACTGCAGCTCTCTCAAGAATCTCAATCTATGTGTGCTGGTGAGGATGTTTCTTTCACTCCAGCAGTTTTGTGTTGCTTACCTCTCAGTATATAGTGTTTGTCATGGCATCGATCCTGATGTTTCCTCACAGCTGGGTAATATTTCAGCCCATTATGTGGCTTTAGGGTTTGTTTTTCTTTGTACTCTATGAATTTCCTTCCAAACTGAAGCTGTTTGGAGAGACTGGCAAGTGTTTGTGTCCCTGGTGCATTTTCAGAAATGCTCTTGGAAGGCTTCTACCATGCAGAAAGAAGAATGGATGGGTTTTCAGTGAAACAGGTTCCTTGTAAAAGTGCAGACCCTGGGTGTCCCTCCTTGTGGGCATGTTACTAAGCTACTTGTTGTCCTTGAAAAAAGGAAATCTCACAGGCTGACACTGAAAATTATTGGCCAGAGTTTCTTGGTGCACTGTGCTGCCAGGACTCGTACAGCAGGCATCTCTAAGCCTCTGTTCTTTCTGTGCTGCCTCAAACAAATAAATATTCCCTAGGCCAATTCCCTTATAGATCTGTCTGGAGTGCTCCTGGATCTCTCCCTGTCGGTTTGGGCCCTAATTCTTAAAGAGAAAATGTATAAGCCCAAGTGTCCAAGGTGCCAGTTTTATCATCATCTGGACTTTACACAGACACTCTCTCCCTGTTTTTCAGCTTCTCCTCTGGAATAAGAGCAGCTGTAGGAAAAACAACTGAATCTGTCCTGTCTCCTTGCTTTTAACAAGCAACTGCACTTCTATGAAGCCCCAGGGAGAGATTTCACAGCTACAGAACAGATGCTCTCTGTGTTTAGAATCTGGAGTTTTATTTCTTCCTTAGACATTTGATCTGGCTGCTTATCCTGAGGTGTCTGCTTGTTGCTTCTGTAATAGGAGCAAAGAGGACTTCATCCTTCCTTGAACTGAGAGAAAGTGTCCTTCAGCACTGGTCACAAACACCAGTTTGTGGATGCTGCAGGTGCAGAAAAACTAGAGGGAGGTGTCAGTATAGATGCTAAACTGGTTTAAGTGATGGCTGAAAATATGTGAAATTTTCTTCATCTGAGTGATAGTTGTTGCCTTGGGTAATAATATTACTTTGCAAAAACATTTCTCTTGATGTAGTCCAAAGAAATGAAGCAACCACAAACTGTGTCTGGGGAGTCTTCTTTATCTTTTTCTTCCTATATCTTCAGCATAAAATAGCAGGGAATGGAAGAGAAACCTCTTTTCTAGGATATAATCAACTATCTACAAAACAAATGAACCCTGGGCTGTATTCTTTCTCTGAAGTACAAATACCAGTGATGCTTTTATAAGAAGGTTTTGGGAACTGCTGGAGAAGGAAATCAATGCTGTGTTTGACTGCACCTACCACAAATCCCCACGTTAGTGGTAGTCTGGTGGAGTTTGCAATGCTGTGGGGTGAATTCTGAGCGTGGTGCTGTTTCTGAAGAGTCTCTCTCAGAGCTGCCTGAGGACTTATTGACTGTGGGTACGCTGGGCAGATTGATGGCAAGCTTCTCGCAAGGTAACTCCAGCCTTGCATCCTGCTTTTACTAACCCAGGCTGGAGAAACCAACTATGTCTGCAGCACATGTGAAGTCCAAGTAAGGTTTTGCTTTAGTGGAGTCTTGCAATTACAACGAGGCTTTCCTGTTCTTCCTGGAAGTTCTAGTTCTAAACTACTCCAAATCCTAGACTTCCCCATCTCATGGCAGTCGTGTTCAAAGGATACCTTGTAGTCTTTTTTCAATATTAAGGTGTTGAAAAAGCTTTTCAAACATTTTATGGATCTTTCCATTTCTGAGGCATTTTAAACCTCAACTATTTTAAGAAATCGTCCTGGAATTTTTCATTGCCTTTGGAGGATTTTTTTTCCATTGAGAAGCAGCTTTCTCCCCATGCTCCCCTCACCCCCCACCCTGTGTTTTCAAATGACCTTCAGCAGAGTTGGAAATATCTTTGGCTTCTGCAATCTCCTAGTTGTGCAACCAAGACATACACAAAATGCCTCTAGAATAAAACTCATTTCTATGTCTGCTTGTTTTCTACCGGCTGTTACTTGTGGCTGTTTCTTTTTTAGTAACTACAATATTTTACAGCTCCTCCACCTTTTGCCTTTTTTTATATTCCTTTTCAAGCATTTTCATGCAAATGTTTAAATTCCTGAGTCATCTTGTGGAAGTGTTTTCTTGCCTTAGTTCCCATTTTTCTTCTTGCAACACCCTCACTCTGTTGCTCTTTTACATAAATTCGTGCAGTATGTGCTCACACAGTGTTATTGCTGGATGGGTGAAACATGCTAGTCTGAGGAATGAATTTTCTTGGAGAGATCCATCTTGGATTTAGCCAGGTGGACTTCTCAGTGTTGTTTCTGATCGCACTGCCAAGTGGTGAAACATTGAGATTACTACGAAGAGTAACCAATGCTCAAATGTGGGCCACCTTGACTCACGTTGAATGGCAACCAGAGAGCTTCCAGTGGTGTAGTCATCTGCTGCCTACCTGTTTGTGCAGCTGGGTGCCATTTGGAGATAACATAATGGATGTATTGGAAGTTATTTCTATGAAGAGCAGTTCTAGAAAAACCCATATGCAGAGATTGAATCTGCAGTAGTAAATATCAGGAGAGGGACTTGGAGCTCTGTGGGAGAGGTATAAATATCCTTGGATCTGCATAAATGATGCCTTCTGCCTTCAAACTGAGCTGGGGAGCTTTGAATGCTTGAGGCTAAAGGGTGCCTCCGCATGTGCCTGGAGGGGCTGCACGCACCCAGCGTGGTGATGTTAGCAGACTTGGGTCCTGCTGTTCTGTTCTTCTTTGTGCCTACCTTCTGGTCACAATCCTCTGAGAAGTGCCAAAGTATACTAAATATACCAGGGAAACTGATAAAGGACAGGCCCTAAAGGAGGGTGGTAAGCGATGGGAGCAAAATTACTATTTCAGGCACATCAGAGAAAATATAGGTCTAATTTCAGATAGTGCACATTCAAGTTCATTTTCTTGAACCCTGAGGCATCCTGTTTGCTGCTTAATATATATGTGCTACACTAAGGAGCTTTGCAAGGACCTGGCAAAATAAAACAACTGTGTAGCACACGGAGGGTCAAACTGGTCCTTGGTGTATGAAAGTTAATGTACACCAGAAGGAATAATGTGTTCTGTTTACATTCTTCTTTACTGGCCTCAGAGCTAACTGCAGCCCACCAATAATAAATGGTTTGCCACCATAAAGAAATGTAATTGCCAGCAGGTTGTGGAAAGAACAACGGAAACAAGACTTAATGACAGTCACCCTCCGTGTGGTGTGCAGCCACCTGGAAACCAGTGTGTGCTTTCTTAGCCTGCTGCTGACAAGAGTGTAGAGTTGGAGGTGGAAGAAGCAAAAATAATTAGTGGTATGGAAAGATTCTGCTAAGAGGAGGCGTGCAGAGTCTGGGAGCATTCTCCTGGAGACAAAATGACTAAAAGAACCACTGAAGAAAGCTCCAAAATGGATTAAGTTGTGTATTGCTGGATTGCTGGGCAACAGAAGTATTAACACTCTTCTCTCTCCACCCTCTCATGACAGCAGAATAACCCTTTCGGTTACACTGGCAGTCACTTTATGTTTATTCAAGATGTGCTACAGGCAGCCATCGGGATCTTGGGCAACAGATGAGGGTAATTGGAGGGGAAACATGATCACAAAATGCAGCGTGGGGTTTGAGCCAGCAATGTGAGAGTGTTCCCACAGGCAAGAGCGGCAGCAGAGAAGCAGCAGCGCCGTGCGCTGGGGCGCTGTGGCTTGGCATAGCTCTAATGACTCTGTGAAATGTCTGAGATGCACCTGATGTCTCTGGTTTTGTTGTTTAAACTCTACAACACCTGTGCTCTGCAGCTCCTCTGGAAGTGGCACCTCCAGGTGCCACCTGGCTGACTGCTGCCTCCTGCTGCTTGGGTCTTCTGACCTGGAGGGCACACGGGGAGCTGCTCAAACCAGGTTGAAAGCCACTTGCACTTTGTAACTTTATTTGAATTGCATGTTGAACAGGGAAAAGGTTCCTTATTTGGCTAATAATGCTATAATCAGGTGAGGCTTTTTTGCACAAAAATAGGTAATTCTAAATTACCTTTTAATAAAGTAGTTTTCAGTTTAGAAATGTGAGGGTATGTGGTTTCAAAGCTGGTACCTGTGGGAGTTGCTGTTCAGCATGGTCAATGTCGTTACAAGATGATGAAGGATGTTCCTACAGATGTGTGAGAAGTTATGGGAAATGTTAGCCCCAAGGTACTTCAGGAATTGCTGACTTGGTTCATTGACTTCAGCTTGGTTTAAAGCCAGAGAAGACACGTATCTTTTTTTGACTGTGTTTGTGGCTTTTTTGAGTGCCATGAGTGATTTTTGGCAGGTGTAATTTATTAGCTTCAAACAAAAAGTCAGTATTTTGTAGAAGAGAATCAAAGGCCTCCCGAAAACCTCTGAATATTTCAACGGCAGTTACAGGATATTTTTTTTGTTTTGCTTTTTTATTCTGTGTAGGTAAGAATGATGTTTCTTTACACAACTGTTGCAAAATAAAACACGTTTTCCTTGTTTCTGATACAGTTTAACAAGATGCTAATGGGATTTGTCTTTGGGTTTCTGTCAGCTTTGTTGCTGGTGTACAAAAGAGTTAATCAACCAAATTACTTAATAGCACATGAGCACTTCTGTGGCATAACAACAGCCAAATGAAGTATCTAATTCTATTAAAGCTTCTCTTCATGTCCACACAAAAGAAATCACTTTTAATGTTTTATTTCATGATTCATAACTGCTTAGGAAGCAGTGCTCTTTGCAGTGCAGTGTCTTTAATAACACAGCTGTCTGCTGCTCTGATGTGCACGTAATGCGTGCATCATATTGTGGACTTTGCTCTGGAGTACTGAGAAAATGAGATAAGAATACATTGTTTGGTGATAAACTTAACTACCCCTATATTAATAACAACTATATTGTCAGGGCTGCTGCATAAATCCATTTGACCTACTTCTACACATAAAGCCACAATAACAATCTGTAATGCTGCTGCATAAACATACTGGCTTCTCACGATGAGCTGTTGTTAACGAAATTCACCGAAGACATTTCTTTAGCATAAGCTGTATTTATGTACTGCAGCTGAAAGCTGCTTTAAGACTGAACATCTGTTTACAATTGCTTATGCTTTATTACAGCTTAGTGGAGGGCATTGTGAAAGATATTTCAGCACTGTCTGGCTTGCACCATCTTCATGAGGTTTCTTTTTGGAGGCTGAGAACAGTCTGACGCTGTGATAACAAAAGTTGGCCAACAGGGGCCGGCTTAAGCCACAGGGCTAAATTTGCTTATCAGCTCATTTGCTTGCTCTGAGAGAGGCTGGCTGGCCATTAAATGGTAGCTTTAGAGTGGCAGAGGAGTCCTCCTTAAGCATCCTGGTGCTGGCTCCCATGGGGAGGTAGGGGGGGTCACCGGCTGTCATCTGTGGGGATGGCTGGGGACTCTGGGCTGTGGTGCTCCTTGAGAAGAGGGCAGAGATTGTTGAGAGCCATCCCTCAGAAGGTCTTCAGCCACGTTTAGAGAGCGGTGGTGGGCAGTCAAGGATGGAGTGAGCTTCCTGGGGCACTGGTATTTACTCCTCTCAGGAAGAGTGATGGCCATGGCACGGCATAACCCAGTTCTGGGGGCTGAGCCAGCTGTTCTGGGCAAGCACTCCTCTCCTGTTCTTTGCAGAGCTCCTGCTAGCAAGAGTGGTGTTTCTACCTCACACCCTCCTCCAGTGAAAGCAGGATCACTATAAAACACTTGGCTTTTGCATCTTCAGATTTATAGAAACCTCTTCAACCTGTTCAAAAGCAGGTTTTCACTAGATTAGTATGGTTAGGTTCTTCGATGTTACAGTATAGATGTCTCAGAGGAGCATGGAAGATATTCACCTATGCAATTTATTCTGTAAAATGCATAAGGGGTAAGATAACTCTGAGATGATTAACACGCTATACATGTTCTGGCTCTACTGAGTTGAAATTGTTTAGTTATCTTGCCTTTAGGAGATGGTTCACAGAATTTTTTAAATACATGGATGAGTTAGTAAAGTGCTCCAGTGCTGGACTAAGACTCCTCAAGTGTGTGCCAAGACTCCTCAAGGGAATGCAAATATCACCTACTATTTGTTTTCTTATTTTAGCACCCCATCTCTCTCTCAGTAAGCACAAAATAAATCCTTTTTTTTCGTTTTTAAGCCTAAAGCAGAAGAGTTGTCACTGGTGAATATTTAATGTCTCAGGAAGAAAAGGCAACACTGCAAACCCAAAGAAATTAAATCATACCTGTTATGGTGGTTTCTCTGGGTCTAGAGGAGAAGAGCTCCAGGTACAGAAGTCTTTTCCCTGGTAGTGCTGAGTGGCAAGAGTTGCTGCTGCGTATGATGTGGCTCCTGCATGTGTAATGTCACTGTTTGCTGTGCCACGCAGATCTGCACTGGCCTGAGGTGACAAGATTTGGGATGAAGCTGTTGGGGAGGTTATGCTCAGAAGATCAAGGCTGAAAGTCAGAAAGGAGACAAGTGGAAATTTGTGCCTTAAAGGTTTTTGTAAGGCCCATTGCTGTAGCAGCAGAGTGCCTGTGCCTTTAAGGGCTGTGGAAGAGATATGGCTCTTGCTGTGCAAATTCACTGTAGCATCAGTATAAAAGAGAACTTCAGAAAAAGCCTTTAATCTGAAAGCATCATCTGACTCTCGAGAAGCATTGAAAACCCTCAAGTCCTTTTCAGAATTATGCAGGGAGAGGAGGTTCTTGAGTGGCACTGTGATGGTGCCCACTGAGCTGTGTGACTCCTGCCATGGGAAGTTATGGAAACTAAAAGCTGAAGGAATTCATAGTGGTGAGGGAGAGACTGTCAAGGATTATATGACATGAAAAACCAGCATCACTTTTTCAGAAGGTTTTTGTACCGAGCAGTACTTGCTCAGTAGAAAAATGGGTACAGCCATGTCCTGGCTTGGTGCTCTTCCCTGATGATTAATAATGGCAACAAGCAGTGAGGGCAAGGACCCCTTACACTTGATCTGATTTAGTGTGTAGTTCTCCTCTCTTTAAGTAAAAGCAAGCTTAAAATGTGCTATTTAATAATATCTGTTTAGCTAAGGTGGTAGCAGTCAGTTCCCCACATCTTTGAGTGACTGCTTCATGATTACAAAAAATTGATGTTGAGTTCCCATCATTGCACTGATCTGTTGAGATAAGCCCTGTTAACCATTTAACCTCTGTGGAATTGCCTGGTTGCTGGCTCTTCTGACTCACTGCATTACAAAAAGTGAGTTTTGTTTGTAAGTGCTAAGTACCTTTCAGAGTACCAAGTACACATTTAGTACTCTTGGTATAAACTGAGTATATGTAATAAGTTTGTTAAGAGTTCCTGTTGCTTCAATAACTTGACTTCTGCTGGCAGAATTACAGGTTCTGAAGCCATTGCTTCAGTTTTTCTTGTCTCCAGTGGCTGCAGTCCTGTTTGTTTTCATGAAAGCAATTAAAGTATCTCTAACTTAGCTAAACCAAGGTGTGTAACAAATCTTTGTACCTAAAATACTTGTGGGCAAAATACTGATGAGAGACTTTGAACCCTTTCCTCCAAGCTCTCTATAAGAATTGGGAAGTTGCAGGCCTGACTGACAAATGACTTTGTGTTAGGACAGCTGTTTGGAGATGGTGAATGCTGCGTAATGTGGCAATGCACGTGAAGAGAGTTGTGTCCAGCAACCGTGCTGCATTTTGAAATGATTCAGCACCGGGTCTCTGAGGCTTTGGGAAATGTCTTGGTACAACAGGAACAATGCAGAGAGCTATTTTTCTTTTCCTTTTCTCAACTCTCACATTCCAGGTCAGACTCTGCTGTACTGCTGTATTTCTACATGGCTGAGCTTGAATCTCTCCACTTCAAACACAAGACATGGTTTTCACCTGTATTGTGACAACCAAAACTGAGCAAGGCTCAATTAGGGGAGGCCAGACTGGATGTGTGTATAACTACTGGGTTTAGGCAGCTAAGGGGGAAAAAAAGCAGCAGTAGGAAAAGAACAGGGAGAAAAGTGAAAAATGGGAGAGAGCAGGCAAGAAGCAGTGCCCCACTGCTTCCCCTCATGCAGAGGATCCTGTGCCTCCTGCCTATCTTACCCTATAGCCATGCCTCCTTCCCTGGTTTCACTCCCAATTCTAGCACATCCCACTTCTGATCCACACTGTCCCCTGTTTCCTGACAGGCTAGGATCCTTCAGTCTTTGCCTGCCAGCTGAGTTTTGATCCTGTTTTCTTGCTTGTCCCTTCCCCAGGTATTCATTGTGCCACTGCATTGTTTTCTCCTGCAGAGATCTCCCCCATCCTTCTCCTTCAGTCATATTCCAGATATGTATTTTCCTTCTCTTTTCCCAAGTGGCTTTGTCTAATCTTCTTCCTCACTGCTGCTGTCTTTCTCTTGGATATAGGACTGAGTTTGTACTTGCTCCTGAACAAATGTTTGCGTGTTTGTGCACTGAGATGTGCGTGAGGATGCTTGGAAGAACTGTCATGTAGCTATTTTGGAAACATCAGTTTCAGTATCTGACCTAGAAACTACCTCAGTCTGCTAGAGCGAGATGGAACAGCAAGTTGAATTTTATCTGCTTGGTGAAAGCTGGGTGAAGGGAAAAAAATTGCTATCTTTCTTTCTCTGATGTTTAAAAAATTTTGATTTTTCTTCCTGTGCTACAGTATTTGAACAGAATGTTCACTGAACTCATCAGCATCCTGTCATCGTAATTTACCTGAAACATTGTGCAGTTCTTTGTTGTCTTTGTACACTCGTACTGGCATCTAATTACTTCTCCCTGTGTTCTCCTGGTGTGAGACTGTAGGGTTTTAGAAGTGAGACTTCTTTACTAGGTAATACACGTAAAAGGGCAATTCAGGAGAGGGGAGAAGCTGTCAAAATTCATAGTATGATCCTATTGCTACTGTCTTTTGGGATATATAACCGCTGGACTATGCTCACTCACACAGTCCCTCTGCTGAATGCCCAGACAACAGTTGTGTTTATGACACTGCTCTTTTTAGAAGGTTTCTACAGATCATCATTTTAGGACCAGATGTGAGGAACCCCCAGGATTTTCCATTTCTTTCTAAGTTCCAGGGTAACATACTTCCCTTTTGCACCAAATGCCTTGTGTCATGGTTCTATGCTGGTTTTGCATCATTATAGATCCTGTAAATGAAGTTGAAACTGTCATCTTGTGGTGGAAAAAGCTATTACCTTCAAGGTACTGAATTTTCTGAAAATCAAGATTTAATGTTATTCTGTGGTATAGACTCTCTAATAAAATTTTGTATACTGCAAAAAATATACAGATAGGAAGGTTTCTATATATTGGAAGTGCATTGTTCTGGTGAAAGGATTTGTAAGCCTTCCTGCAATATCTTTATGACAGAAAAAAGCAGGGGAAATGAACAAATCCTCTTTAAAGTTAACTTTCCAGCTGCTTGGAAATGTACCTGGCATGGCTACAAACAATTCTAGTTATAGATATAACTCCCACCAGCAGAAGAAAAGGCTGCCCTGAGAGAAGGGAAGCCAATTGCAGAAGGTCCTGGACCACAGGAAAATGGAAAAAATCTTCCATTTCCAAAGGAAAAATAAGTTACTAATTTGCCTGTAATTTATGGGGCATTGACAGAAGGTGCATCAGTTTCTGCAGCACAAAGTCCAGGAAGTTCTCAGCCCAAACTGTTTGTTCAGGTCACCCTGACCACACACAAGTAGTTGATGTATCTTCAATCACTCTTCCAGACCCTTTGATATGTACTCCCGGTCTCCAAGGGAATGTAGCCCTTGCAGGAATATCCCACAATCTGATTATTCACGTTATTGGTGATCAAATATTGTCCCTAAAGGGCTTCTGTGTCATTCAGTTCCAGCAGTGAAAGGGTTTGGAAATTCAATGGTTGAAGTCTGAATTTGACCAGGAAACTTGAACTAACTTTGAGTTTCAAGACATCATAATGAAGATATCTCTCATCCTTGCTTATTCTTAGTAGGAACAAAATAGCGAGGGCAAGTCTAATTCTTTTTAGGTTAAAGCAATATTTCGTCATAGAATCATAGAATGGTTTGGGTTGGAAGAGACCTTAAAAGATGTTCCAAGCCTTCCACTAGACCAGGTTTTTCAAAGCCCCATCCCACCTGGCCTTGAACATCCAGGGATGGGG
>WEIT01035515.1:0-12054 GCA_013389985.1 Dryoscopus gambensis
AAAGTCCAGGAAATAAAATCATGTTGGTAGATTGTAGCTTCATTATAAGCAGCTTGTAGTGCTAAAAGGAGGACCAGCTTGTATTTCATTTGAAGAGAGCTCCTGAGGGAGAGAGACTTCTTAAGAGAGAGGAATAATCCGGTCAGAAAAATGAGCAAAGGTGACTTTTATAAACAACAGTTAAGTCCATGTCAGACAAGTAAGTTTTAAATGGACAAGGCAAGACAAAACATGCTAGGAGTCAAGAAGTGAGAGAGACAAGGGCTTAGACAGGAGTTTTGGTGTGGACAGAAAGAAGACAGGGCTTGGGGATGCTATTTAAGGGAAAGCAATGAGGTGTATAAATAGCTCACATGGTTGGATCTAACAGCAAAGTCGTTGGGCAAACAGTAACAAGAGTCCTCAAAAACCAGAAACAAGACTCTTTCTGATCTTACTGGAAGTGTATTTGGAAAAACCTCCAAGCTAAGTGACCATATTAAGTGACCTTGACTTCTCCAAGTGGGTCAGTGACCAGCAAAATAGATATTCTTGAGCCACTATTGAAAAGATTTCAGCTTTTAAGATAAACAGAAAAATACATTCCATGTTAGCAAATAGCAACAAAACAAAAATACACAGATTTTGAATAGCAATATTTTTCAGCACCAGTAACTTCACTGCATGCCTATGCAAAGCTGCTTTGCATTTTTAGTAGAGTATTGCCAAAACTAAGAGTATCACTGAGAAAACCAAGCATTATGATCTTTTCATAGACAAGATATTTACAGAAATATTTTTGCTTATGCTATTAAGTTGAACTTCTAACTAGTAATCTTACTCTACTATCAAGCATTGTACATAGGTGCTTTCTGATAAGGAATTTTATCGACACCAATTTAGAAAGGAAGTGTTACTAGTATTGGACAACATGCCTTTAAAGGAAAGATTTAAATATTACTGATTAGGGAAGACATACTATCCAATTCAAACATTTGCACTTTGAGTATCTGTTGGGAGTCAGAAATAAGGAGTTGCAGCAATAAGTTGCAATATGAGAGACCTCACGCTTTTAACAGATACTGAACTTCAGCAAACTGCAATAGCTAAAAATAATGTTCAAAATGTGCATTTTTTTTTTTTTTTTAAATAGGATTGGAATAACTTCTCTGGGCTTTTCCTCAGACTTAGAAATATTGTTTTCTTTCCTTTTCCCCCCATTTGCTGGGATGAATACATTTCCACACTTAGAGAAAAAGCCACTGTTTTCTTTTGTTTCGATTTCAATCCTGTTTGAGCCACTAGAAAAATGTTTAAGCCTTCTCTTAGAAATTAGGAAATTATTTAATGAAAATTTACCTTGAAGGAACAAAGCAAGCAAAAGTTTTCAAGTTAACATAAAAAGTTACACAACTTTTAAATTATTTTATAGTATGTATTACTAGAGCTCACCTCAGTGAAGTGTTACAAACTGCTCCTCACTGGAGACTAGGAGTTACAACTAGAAACAGTTGCTGCACTTAGTCAAATAATACATAATACACTCAAACTAAAATTTTTCCAGTAACATTTCAGAGGCAGGAAGGATAAAGACATGCTGTAAATATTAATCCATAGACAGGAAGACATTATAGAAGTCTGTGTTAATAAATTATATAAAAATGAGGCTTCAACAGCTTCACTGATTATGCAAAGATTTTGTTTGGTTTAAGATCAGCCGAAGAAAAGCTTTCTAATGTGTAAATCAGTTCTCCAAACAGTTTTGTCACTAGGTTAAAGGCTGTGCTTATTCTCTTCAAAATGCCAGACATATCTTTGAGTGTGAGAAGAAAATTAAAAAAAGAAACAGACAAACCTTTCAACAAAATCACCCAACAACACGGACCTTTGTGAGAGATTTTACTGCAGAAGCTCAAACACTTCACTTGTTTTAAACTGTATAACTGACACACAATAAAAAGTAAATATTTTAAAAATTAAAACGTATTAACATTACAACATTTTAATACTGTCAAAAAGTTTAACGGCCAGGGTACACAAGTCACCATCAGTTTGAATGCCAGCATTCCTTTTTACAGCAGAAATCAAAATAAAAATATGAAGTATTAGGAATTTAGTACTGACAAGGAACCCTACAATTTGAGAATTTTCCCCTCTGACCTGCAATTCCGCTTGTAAGTAAAGCTATTGTTTCTCTCCCAACTCTTTGCATTCCTCCCAAGTTAACTCGACTAACATTTCAGTCTGGTAGAAAAGATCTAAACAGGAAAAAAAATAAGAACTTTCTTCAAGGGCAGACTACAGAAAGTACTGGAAGCTTTTAACCCTCTACACACCTTTATGTTCATCACTCAGAAATAACAAGATGAATACTCTGTTTCACAGTTTTCTGCCAACTGCCTCCTTTCTGATGGAGTGCAGCCTTATGCCTGCCTCAGAAAAGCCTGTTTTAGGCTTCCCATGCTGGTTCACAGTACTAAGAGGCACAGCATAAAAACAGCCACAGTTTAGCCCTACATATTTCTTTTAATTTCACGTCCAGAAGTACTTTTTCTACAGAAATCCTATTATAGCTTACTGATCTAAATGATAATTTTCAAAGTCCAGTGGAGAATGCAACAACAGTGACCATAACAGCATTCCATTATTTCATCTATTTAAAATGCAAGTCTTTTCCANAACTCAACAACAGCTTACAGGCTGAAAATTATTATTTGCAATTATTTTTATTATTACTCTTAATAATTAATAATTAATAGTTAATAGTTAATAATTAATCTCCCACAGGGAGAAAATATGTTTATTTATACCTCTACCTTCTGCACTGCCGAAAGTTGAATATTTAGAAATATCAGAAGTAGCTTTCCTATCAGGCAGAAAAGAAGCACTTCAGACACAACACATAAGGAAAGACAGTGGTTGCAGTGATAAGCTCTTGTATTCCAACAGGCCCCCAGGTAACTCATTCCTGGCTCTCCCATGGGACACATTACCACAGTCCCCTCCAGAGCGCTGCTGCTTGGCAAATTGTTTATCACGCACAACTTTAAATAGTAAGTGGGATCACAAAGTGAAAAGCAAATCTGCAGTATGATTGATCAATGGCAGCACTAAGATCTTAATTTGATTAGGTAGAGGGAAATGCAGATCCGGGAGAAATAACATTTAAAGGTTTTGGGAAGGAGTGACATCAATGAACAGTAGGTAAGTAGGGGAGAGAGAGGTTTCAGGAGCTCCAGAAGTTTGATAGAAGAATTTACTGAAATAGAGGAATTGATAGAATTTTTTACCTTTGTAAGTTTCCTGCTGAACAAATTGGGAGTTCTTTACAAACCAAATTATAACCAACTTTTATAAATAAGAGTAAGAGGTGCCTGTCAGGCATTTATGTAGCACTCGATAGCATCTGTCCAACTGTCAGAGCCTCAACTCCAGCTGTGGCTGACCACAAGCACCTCAGGTAGAGGAAATGGAAGAAAAATCCACAAACCATATCTATCCTTCCTATGTATCAAATTAAAAAAACCAAAGCTAAACATTTTATGATCACTGTTATAGGTCAACAGTTGAAACCCTGAAGCACGAGAGCTGGTTATAAGCATTTCAGCAACCAGCTGCAAGTGTCATCACAGAATGGTTTGGGTTGGAAGGGACCTTAAAGATCATCTAGTTCCAACCCCCTGCCTCCACTAGATCAAGCAGCTCAAAGCCCTGTCCAGCCTGGCCTTGAGCACTTCCATGGATGGGGCAATTACAGATTTATTAAGGACAAAGGCTTTTCTTGTTCATTCCAAGGCCCATAGAAGAAGAAAATAGTAGTGAGGGGAAATGCCAGAAAGACCACACTGACCATTTAACCCCAGGTTTGTACCTTCCTCTCAAAGAATGAAAATGTCCCTCAAAACAGTACTAGAAAAAAATAATCTTGCCTCTGAAGGGTGTTGAGGGTAGTTTACTTCAGAACTCAACTTGTTTCACGTCAACAACTAGAAATTTGATCTAGTTATGACTCTAACAACAAAGTCTACAAATCCCCCAGCACCACATACCTTTTCCATGTGTAAGCAGCTATTCAGAACAAATCAGTCAATACCTCTCAGTATTTTCTTCCATAAGAAGCTGACATGCCCAACTTGAACCACAGATTAGCTTGTTTTTCCAAAACATGGAAAATTTTTATGGCTTGTTTTAAGCTGTCTAGAATCTCCAATCTTCTGAAATATGAACAACAGAACTGGACACAGTATTCTAAAACCACACAAACCCAACATTGCATCTCTGCCTCTCTGCTGGTGCTGTCCTTTGCACATAGCCAAAGGTTAGCAATGGGTTTTTTCTACAGCAGCATGCCAAGAACTTACACTGATTATGATGTGTAACTTTCCTAGAGTGTTTCTTCATGCTATACCAATTCACCAAACTGCAGATCTCTCAAAAACCTACAGTCCAAGAAAACCCACCTACTATGAAACTGTATCAACTGGCACTAATTAAATATTTTATTATTTTCTCAGTGGTAACAGAACAGCAAACTCTGCAACTCTGTTTCACAGGCATGACATGCTGGAGATTGTTCCAAATTATTAGAAAATAGCCAATTTATCTCAAAATCTTAAAATTCAAACAAACAACACCCATTCTCATTTTCCAAGATTACTGAATAGTAAATGATAGATCAGAATGCTTTCTTTATCTAATTTCTTTAAGAAGTTTTAGGTATAAGGCATCTTTTGCCACAAATTATATTCATTCCTACATAGCATAGGATCCTTCATCTCTGTTTCTGTTCAGAACTGTAGTTTGTATTTTGCAGTAGGGTATTATTTTTATTCTTAGTAGTGCAAAGAAGGCTGTAGTCTCTTTATTTCTTTTGACCGCTGGGATTTCATAATTTTCTTGGACCTGCTTGCTCTTGTGACTCTCGAACCCTTCCATTCCCGTTGTTAATATATCAAATATTGAACAAAAATCTTCCAAGCATCACAAGCACTGCAAAGCAGATGATGTCCTTCTGATTTTTTATTAAAACATTCTGGAAAAGTGAAGCATCCTTTAATATACTCGCTGTTCAAGTCAAAAATTCAAGAAAGATAATGATGAAAAGCCCCAAATCCTGAATACAGAAAACAGTATTCACTAAACCAGTTCATTACTTTTTTCCTCACTCATCTGGGCCAACACAAATAAAATTTAAATAATAAAGTAATAGACATCTACTCAAGAGATCACAAATTATTTCTATAAAGAATATTTGAAAGGAATGAAATTCTCAGAACATTCTTGGTAAACAAGAATTTAGTTATCATATCTAAAAACTGAAATATAAATCATAAATAATCCCAGGGTAACCAAGCAAAACAGTAACTAAACACACTGAGCATTCACATGAAGTCCTTTGAGTACCATTTTATTAATTTGGCCTGAAGACAGAAATCACAAATAAACTTCTAATTATAATGGATATATACAATGCAACTTGACTGACGCTTTCAGATACCAACATGAAACATTCAAACGCTTTTTTTGCTTTAAGGATTACATTTACACGTGTATGCAGGTGTGTCAGAAAGCCAGCTCTGACCTAAATCTAATTCCCCGCTTGGTCAGGGCTGCTCAGTCGATGCCGGGTAAGGAGGGCCAGGCGAGCACAGCGCAGCACCGCCACCTCGCGCCAGGCAGGCTGGAGCCGGCGCCCGGCTCCCGACGGGCCAAGGCCAGAACCCGCTCTGCCTCTGAACTCTGACAGTCACTTGAGACCAGGTGCTTCACCTGGAGTTGTAACAGGCTACAACAGCATCCATCTTTAAGAACACCCCAAACCAATTCTTTAAATAAAAATAATCGATCTGTACTTAATCAGAACATCAGGTAGCAACTACTCATTATATTTGCCACTGTAACAGCTTGGTCACTCATAACTGTGATAAATTTCACCCACTAGAGATAAGACGTTTGCTAATGGCTATCTGCTTCAGATTGTCTTTCTAGTTTCATTTCCTTTTTAGTAAAAAAATTATGATAAACCATACAGAGTTTCATAGTTCAGAAGATGCGTAAAATTTCTGAAACACCTATGCTATAAAAAGGGTCATATATTCTTACTGTATAAATGTTTAAATACTGATAAGCTACAAAGAAAAAAATGTCCTTTCAATCCATTGTTATCTGAAATAGAAGCACTTCATCAAACACAACATAATAATGTAAAGATTGTGATTTTTTTTGTTGTTGATTTACTGATAAATTAATTCTGCTCACTGGATATTTCAGTCCTCCCCCCACGAGCCATCATTACAAGCAAAAGAGATGTAAAATAGTAGTACTCACCAATATCATTAGCTAGAGCAGCAGGATCAGAGACCCCAAGGGTGGCTTCAAACTCTTCCTGAAGACGGTAAGCTCTTTGAAGAAGAGATTCAAGCTTATGAATGAATTCAGCACTAATGATATCCTGCAAGAAGACAGACATTAGAAGATTTTCTATTTGGTTACAGCCTGTTAAGATTCCTTTGTAAAATCCAAGGATATTAAGCCTTCACAGAGCAAACCATGCCACATTAATTTCCTACAAACCACACAGGGACACTGTCAGATGAAAACTTCAACATCCAAAATATATACATTTTTCTGAACACACACGTATTTTATTTAGTGTAATAAAAATAAAATCTAAATTTTAAAATACTTTAAAATTATCCATGATGTTTGCTGCAGTAGAAATAATGAAAGTCACACATACCTGTTTATTTCAAAATATTTTTAGCATTTAGTTCATAAGAAAGGAGGAAAACAAATAAAGTTCAAGCACATTGTTTGTTATAATGCACAAATTGATTGTTTTTCCCCAAGACATTTACCTTTGCCAAGCAGATACCCTCTCACATAATCATAAAAGAAAGAGAGGACCCAGGGGATTACGTGCAGGGAAGTTGTCTGCTTGATAGGTCGATAATACCATCCAGAAGCAAACACTGATGCATTAGCAATTGCCAAAAGATAAATAATGCTAATTCCCTCCCCATGCCCTCCTCCAAATAACCAACCCAAAAAACCAGAAGGAATGAATTCAAATCTCCTTTAAATGCAGTATCACTAAATTGGAAAATGAACCAACTGTTAAGTTTCATAATTGAACTTGGAAAGATTCAGGTAGTAACACAGAACGATTGTCAGGGCAGCATCAGTACATTACAGATGGAATATACTCACTTCTACACTTTCTTCTGCAATTGCATCTCCTGCTCCCAGTTTAATGGAACCACAGATTGCTTCATCTTCAACTTGCCTGTTACGAAAAGTTAGCGCCTGTTCCCAGCGCCTCAGTGCTTCTTCAAACAGCTCCATACCTAGGGGAGAGCAGGAACACCTCCAGTTCCATGACACAGCTTCAGCTGCATTCTAAACAGATTGACATGGGAAAATATGTAGCTAAACAAGCATAACTAGGACAGAGATGTAAGTTGAAACAATCTCAATTCCCAGCCTATACCAGTATATTCGCAGTACATATTTACCTTCTTTTTGTGTAAAGAAAAGTGATCATTTTCCCCATGGGTCAGGGTTTGATTTCAAGGATTACTACTACCAACAATGGAATAAAGAGTATTCTGAAAAACTAGATCAAGTATGATTTCATTATTTTATGGAAATGTTCTCAGGCTCTTTCCAACAGGACACTGAGAAAGAACACAACAATATTGTGTGTCACTTAACCATAAATCCACGAAATCATTTACATTCATTGTAGGTAGATGCTGAATATTCTTCTTATGACTTACCCATCAAATATAAATTTTCAGGTGTAGTGACAGGGATATTGACAAGCTTAATGTCATCTTCATCTGCTTTATCCCAGGAATTAGAATTGGCACAAGCACAACTGTGACAAGAGGTGGCACTCTGAACCTTAAAAAAAATAAACAGATTTTGAAGTGTTGTTATAGAGAGTATCCTTAAACCACATTCCTGACAGAGGACATTACATCCAAGCCATCTGCCTAGAAACTGGTTTTACTCTGGTAAGGACAGTGGCTTCTCAGCATCTCTAGCTGCCTGTGCAATCTGTTCACCAAAGTTGCTTCAGCTCAGTGAAGCCTTTAGATGCATATTCAGCGCAAGTTAGCAGATATTCAAGAGCCTTAAAACATCTTTACTTACCGAGGTCAGGCTTTGAACTGAACCAGAGTATTTACTGAAAAGTCCTCCATTTGCATAGATACAGGACTGAGATCCTTTTTCCTTGGCAGAGCTCAGAGAAAGAGTCAAGTTTTGTCGACTACTGGAACAACTAGAACCTAAGAGATACACTTATTTTAAACCTCTTGCAAACTCAAAATATTGCTTCTTTTGCAATTCTATCAAGAACTGTATTTACTCTTTTCAATAAAATCCAGTTTAGAAGCAAACAACCATTATTCTTTATTTACTTAAGAAACTATACATTAGAATTCACTATCTATAACAATAACTATGCATTTTAGCTTAATTATTCTCCTATTCTACAAAAAATCAGATCCGAATTTCTCAGTATTGAGATACACACACAAAAATGGCAAAATCCATTGCTAATACGCGATTGCTAAAGAGAGTTTTAATCCTGGTTCATGATTAAAACTTCACCTTTGAGAAGAAGCCCAGCTTCTTTATAAGATACTGTAAATTTGTTTCTAATTTGACAAATACAAAATTTAAAGTCTAACAGTTCAAATCCACTCAGGTGTTCCATCCCATGGAGATGATTAAAGGGATGGAGCACCTCTTCTATGAGGACAGGCTGAGAGTTGGGGTTGTTCAGCCTGGAGAAGGCTCCAGGAAGACCTTACTGGAGCCTTTCAGTACTTGAAGGTGGCCCATGAGAAAGACGGGTACAGACTTTTCAGCAGGGCCTGCTGCACCAGGATAAGGGGTAATGGCTTTAAAACTAAAAGAGGGTTGATTTACATTAGATAACAAGGAAGAAGGTTTTTACAATGAGGGTACTAAAACAGTGGAATGGACTGCCCAGAGAGGTCATGGGTGCCCCATCCCTGGAAACATCCAAGGCCTGGTTGGATGGGGCTATGACCAACCTGGTCTAGCTGAAGATATCCCTGCTTAACAGAGGGCTTGGACCAATGAACTTTAAAGGTCCCTTCCAACCCAAAATACTCCAAGATCAAAAGAAAATAGTTTGTTTTACTATTACAGTTATGCACACCCATCCCCTCATAGCCCTTTTTTTCCTCTCCAAGAAAACAACAAAAAACCCCCTAACTTGGGGGTTCCATGACGTACCTTTTTCTGAAGCAGCTGCTTTAGTACACTCTAATACGAGATGAGTTGGTTCCCATGGTGGCACTTTCTTGTTTTTCTTTCCACGTCTTCTTTTAAAGTGATGGGCCAGAAAAATCACAGATATTGCACTCACTGCTGTTACTGTGAAAAGCTTCTTTAACCCTGGGGAAAGCTTTATCTGGAAATAAAAGTGTGACTTAATTGCAAATATATATACTGAGAGACAGACTGCAGCACCAAGAACTATAAGGTATATTGCAAATCCACAGATTATGGGGATCTAAGCAAATTACTTTCAAACAAAGATTTGGGTTTTTTAAATTTCTTCTTAATGCCACGACAATGCAAGGCTTCAATTAAATCTCTAACAGCAAAAAAATACTGAGAAGGAACTTGCCTTTCACAACTACACTATTTCTTGCACTGTGAAAGAATGGAAGATCCTAATGCCAACACTTGTGTGGTGTTTCAATTTGAGTAGAATGTATTCTCAATTTGAGAATGTATTTAAATACATTTCTCTAAATAAACGGTTTAAACATTTTTTTACATTTTATTTTGGATATAGATCAGTCATATTCACAGGTTTAAATTAGTAAATTTAAATTTAAATTAGTAAATAATAACCACATATACAAGCAACTTGTATCAAAAGCCATTAACAAAGTTTGTAACATACAAAGTAACAAGACATACAATGAAGGAAAGTGCCAATTAACTGGAAACCACAGCTCACATACACAAAAATCTTTGGAAACTTATGCTGCTTGAGAAACAGACTGCTGGGAAAAAACCAGATCCAGTCCTCAAGCCTCATATGGTGTTTCTGTAATGTGATTCCTCATACCAGAGAGAGCAAACAGAGCACCACTGCACTCTGGCACTCCTGGCTGCTGTGCTGTTGGTTAATACTATCAGCACTGTGCACTTTGAAGAAGCATTGAAAACTCCTCTCTGCACTGAGTTTACAATCAACAAGCCAAGCACCTTTGACTTGAGAACCCTGCCCTTCCTGGTACCATGCTTTGACTGAGGTCACAACTACCACTGTACTCTGTGAGGAAAAGGAAATGCCTGGAACACCAACACATACTTACAAAAGACTACTGTGGTTCACAGAAAAGAGTTACCAACCAAACAAGTGAGATTAAGACCTCTAAGATCACAAAATCAAATGTTAAAATGAACATTTCAAAGAACCATAAACATTTTTTAAGATTTGTATGTGCCTACAAACATGATGATTTTTATGTGCCTACAAACACGATCATAAATTGATTAACAGTGAAATGAAAACCTCTAAAAAGAAGAAAGTTAATAGTTGCACATAATGGAGTTGCACATGGTATTTAAAAAGGATATGCATATGCTGCACCATAAAAAAGAAATCAGTGATCTTGCAGTTAAATATAGAAAAAATTGTGAAAGTGAGCATATGCAGCTAGGACTGAGAATACCTCATCCTGGTTTTACATGCAGTAAAAGAAAAGTATTTACAGGAAAAAGTGAAATTTTACATAGCTTTTGCTTATAAGCTTCCAATTCAATAAAAATAAAATACAGTCATATTAGGCACTGGGTTTTAAAAGAAGAACTCAATAGTATTATTCAAAATTTAATGACAGTTATGCTTAGCTTTTTAATACCAAAAAAATTCTACAAGAAAAAAAAAGGCAACTTGAGAATTTTGATATTTTGAGAATCATTGCACTGTTACAAAATGGAGCTATACAGACACCGCAGGTAAAGCAGATGTATGATGATGTACTAAGCATTTATTAGCAGAAAAAGACAAAAAGACATGCTTAGTTCAGTGTGGTAAACAAACTAAACCCTAAGGTATTCTGTATGAATTAAATTCACACTAAGATCACAAGAGCATGCACAACACTGCAATAAACTTTTAAATGTGTAACAAAAGTAACAATATTTAGATAATGTATTTATTACCTGGTTAAGAGAATAATACCAAGAAAGAGGAAGATGAAACACCCGTAAAGCTACTGTCTTCAGAGAAAATCGTGTCTCAGTAACAGCTTCTTCTGACATGGCTCCTTCTCTCCCATACCTCATTAAGCGAAACTATCTTGAAAACAATCACAGATGATCTCTGGAATACTCTGTCAAAGGAAGGATACATCCTAAGTTATGCAACAGAAGCCCAGGACGATTTTCTTCTACAAGCTCGAATCTCTTCCATCACAAGGTACATGACTTGTTTGATCGATGTTTTGGAGTAGAGGCAAGCCTTAATGTGGAGACAACAATTCTGCTGGTTCAACTTAGGCCCCGTTTGTCCAGCTGCTGTGTGCAGACGTGCAGATGTACAACCAGGACTACAGAGGGCTCGGTCTGCTTTGATTAGCCTGCCGTTCACTTACTATATCCTCTAAACCACGCACGGCAACAACCCTGCCTCTGAAACCACGACTGTTGGAAGAACATTTTTGCCAGCTGAAAGAGTGAAAAGATTTGACAGCAGCCAGAAAAAGCGTATCTCATTCAGCGCTTCGATTATTTTGCAGACACACCGTGAGAAAAAACCACTACAGCCTGACGTAATCTCCCCGATCCCGGCGCACCCCTCTCATTCCCCGATGCTGAACACAGGGCGAAGCCTCCGAACCGCGACTCCGGGACCGCAACAGCGGCACGGCGGGAGGCGATGGACGCCGTGGGGCAGAAGCCACCTCCGCCCGGCCCTGTCGAGCCCTCCCCAGCCCGGGCAGCCCCGACATCGCGGGAGCGCAGCGGACAGAGCCGGGATGCCCCGCGCGCTCCTCATCGCCCCCCGCAGCCGTC
>WEIT01035515.1:21148-32901 GCA_013389985.1 Dryoscopus gambensis
TGCATGCCTCTTGGTTTGTGTAGGACTCTGAAAGTTTGAAATTTGAGTGAATTTTAAAGGGACTGGCAGTATATTCCTATTCTGTAAACCGGTTTGAGACCACTTTTTAATTCTGTATACTTCTGTGTCTCCTGCCCAACAGAACAGGTGTACATATGTTGGCTGTGGTGAATCCCATGCTGATCACAGTACCACCCATTCCCAGGTATGTGTATTTGCTGGTAACACAGTTTCTTGAAGCACTGAAGTAGAGTTAGAGAACTTTTATTTCAGTGAAGTTGATAACCTATGTTAGCTAACTCTGTGGAGGTTTGATTAGCTGTAGTTGTTTTTCATGTTATAGAAGCAGGTCTTGCTAATTAGGAGAATGTGAGTTTACAGTTTATGTGCAGCTGCGTAATTAGTTATGCAATTCTTCTAAAAAACACGGTGAAAATGAAAACAAAGAAGAAAAATTACTGCTAATTTTCAAGATATGCAGACGAAAGACTTATTGAGTACCTCAGCTTATGTGTAGTACTTCACTACTTCAGTATAAATTTCTGTGGCTGCCTGATACAAGGGTTTTACAAGAAGTATGTAGTCTTATGACTGCATTTTACCACCACTCCTGAATTTTTTGTTTTTGTTTTGAAGCAGGACCTTGAGAAGAGTGAATATTTATACAAATCGATAGTGCATTAATATACATCTGTATAAATACTTTCAGGGTTTTTTTAATCAGCTGTTAAAGCTGCATCACAGTTCTAAAGCCTTCAGAATAGACTCAGAGATGAGGTGTTTGTAGAGTAGTTGGGGAACAGATGGTCCCTGAATTTCTTGCCTACAATTTTATACCTCTTGGCTTCTTACAGTAGTTTATTCCTGCTTTGCATGCTGCCTTAGCAATGTTATGTACTTGCCAGGTAGGAAAAAGCAGGCAAACTATTCATTCTCTGTCAGTGACATCCTTGTCTTGATTTTCTTATTTCTTAATTTTAATTTGAGGATAGTAAGCACTTCTCTGGATTCTTCTTTAATAAAAATATCAATAAACTTATTAGAATGAGAGAAGTGAGGTTGGCGTGAATGAATTTCTGCTTACTCCAGTTTACACCAGCAAGGCTCCCTGTACTGCAAATAGTCATGTTCATTGCATCCACTGCAAGAAAATTATTAAGCTATTGCTCCGAAGTCTTTTAATTATGTATGGATCTGAAACTGCAGAATTAAGCATATTCTCGTGTTTAAAATTGTTCAAGTTACTTATATAAGTCTGATGTTTTTAGTAGGAGGAGGACTACCTAATGAGATTTTAGCCCACTTTACATTGAAAACATTGTTCTAGTACAAGGTTTTACTAAATGAAGGGAGGGGGAACTTGGGCATCCTGCAGCAGTTGTTGTATTTTCCTCATTTCTAGCAAATCCTCTTGTTGTCTATAAACCTGGCTGATACTGACATATAAGGAAGAAATACAGTAAGGATTAGTGAAAATATTTGGAGGAAGCTAGCAATTGTGTACCCAATCTTACATTAAGCAAGGAGGTTAAAAAAATACTAAGATTTGAACAATAAAAATATTCTTCATCTGTCAAGTTTTTATATTGCTTCACAGTGTGAAGCTGTCAACAAAAGAACTATTTGAGTCTAGAATGTTTAGTTTGATCTGAGCACCTCTTACTGTAACTGAACTAAAAATTTTATTTTAGTCTTCAGATTGCTGCATGTAGCCTGAATTTCTTACAGCAAACCAGTAGAAATAAACATTGTAGAGGAGGTAGCTCCCATTATGGCCAGTTACAGATATTCCTTGAGAACTGTTTGTTGTGAATTGTAGCACTTCTAACAAGAGGCTTTCTTCTTATTTTTTTAATTACAGAGAGGCATGTCAGATATGACAATGTCTTAGATTCTGATTGCATCTTGTTGCTAATTTGGGTGATTTGTACTAAGAATGAATGCTAAAATTGCAGTAATTGAATTGCTCTTTTTAAATATTCTAACGCACATACTTGTTTCATTGTTGAAAAACCTAGAATTTTAATGTAGCTATTCTAGCTTGCATGTAGCAGTATTTAGTTATTCCCAATTTCTGAATCACAGTTGTGGTTTTTGTCCTGTTTTAGGAGACAAAGCACTGTCTAACTGTCAACCTTACTACTCTCCGTGTTTGGTGTTACGCCTGTAGTAAGGAAGTATTCCTGGACAGAAAATTAGGATCTCATTCTCCACTACCAAGTACAAGATTGTCTCACCAAGCACAAGAAAACAGTGTGCAGGTATTTTTTAACCCAGTGGAACAAAGGCAGCTGTAGCTTTGCAATAAACATTGTGTTTTCTCTTAAGTGAGAGACTGACTTTTCCTCCATTCTTGTGGCTTTATTCCTCTCTATTTTCATAAAGTTTTTTTGCTTTACTGGCATCAGTACTGTTCACTCTGATCTTTTTTCTTAGGTAAATATTGTCTTGGAAAAAGTTACACTGCAATTTCCTAAGTACAATTGTTTGGAATAATGCTTGTAGCTGAAAAAAGAAGTGTTATTTCTTTATTGCATATGTAATGTAGTTACATAAAAATGACTGGTAACTTGGTTAAAACAGTCACAAGTAGAAGTACAGTATTTCTAAATGTGTTTTGCTTGTGACATAGAGCTGTAGAAGAGAGACCATCATGCGCAGGTTGAACAGAAAGATGGGCAGTTTTTCAGCCTATGTAATGAAGAAATATTTTTACCTCGAAGTTTAGTATTTAATATGAATGTTATCTGGTCATTTTCTCATAAAATGCCCGCAGCTCAATTGGAATATCACCATTGGAATTTTTTAAAAATTTCTGTTGTCTAGAAATTCTTGTCACTTGATATAAAGCTGAGTTCAGACTTCTGAACTTCTATTCTATTCTATTTAACCTGCTTTAGTCTTCCAAGGAAACAGGTATAATACACAGAAAAATCAGGAGCACTTACAAAGTCTATGAAACATTTTGTTTAGGGTTTTTGTTTAAGTGCTCACCAAAAGAGCCTGTCATGCAATAAATGTCGACCTGTCTACTACTTTGTTTCTTTATCTGTACATTTTTCTTTCAAGAATTTAATTTGTCTTCATTAACCGTAGTGAGCCATCTGGTGGCACATCAAAAGCACCTACAGTGGCTTAGGTGATGACTCCTGCCTTAGCTCCTCCGTGCTGGCTGCTTTGTTACCCAGGGGAAAGAGATGCCATCCTTGGCTTTGTTCTGGTTCTTCAGTTGTTGTTAGAAAATAACGCAGCGACCTGAAAACAAAAACATGGAGGGGTTCTTAGTAAACTTTCTCAGGGTACCCATGGAATCCTGGTGTTCTCACTTCATGTGCAGTGAGATTTCAAAATGCATTCACATCATTTTCCAGTTCTAGATTTGTTGGTAAAATTACACATAAGCTGAAGTAAGTGGAAGAGTGATAAATAGAAGTAAATATTCTCTTTCTCCTTTTAAGGATTTTAAAATACCCAGTAATCCCACACTGAAGATTCCATTAGCAGCTGTATTTGATGACCTAGATATAGAAGTGGAAGAAGATGAATTGAAGACCAGAGGTAATAAAAGCAAAACCCTGTGTATTATTGCATGAAAATGTTTTAAAGTCTGTTTTCCAGCTGTATACTAATTCTCTTCTAAGTGGAACTGTTTCCTTTTCTGCTCCAACTCAGATGTTTATTTTTAGTTTTACCTTTCTAGCAGCTGTCTTACTTGCCTCCAGAGCAGAGGCTGTGGTGATAAATTGTAGTGCACCCAGTGCACCTGTGCCAGCAGGTGAAAAAATAGGAAGTTGGAGTCATGTTTAGTGCAGTTGGTATTGTAACCACTCTGGGTAAAGTAGGCTTTTTAAAAATCTGTTCTACTGTTTTTGCCTGCCCTAAAAGATTCCTGATTTGAAAGCTTTCCTGCATTTTGAATAATGCTTTTCTGAGCCTGTAGTGTCCTAGTGTGGGGTTTTGGTTATTTGTTTTCTCCTTGACATACTTGATTTCACGCACTGCCAAACTTTCTTGTGTCAAAGATTACCCCACCCTAATACTAAATCTAGTGTGAAGATGAAAGTAAGAGTGATGAAATCCCAAACAGTGAAGCTAATCCCCAACAGTGAAGCTTTAATCTCTCATTTCATAAGAGAACATAATAATTACTAGTTCTTGAAAGTCTCAAGTTATTATTGATCATCCGATAAAGGATGGGTGTATTTGATGGTAAAGAAAATATTTCTAAGTACCATTTTTTTTCAGAAAAATATGACCAGCAGATTGTTGAGCTGTTGTTTTTGAGATACCATTGCATATGTCAAGGCAGTTTGTTTCCCATCAGTGATGAGAGAAAAGTTATTCTAATTTATGCATGTGCCAGTTTTGGCTGGACAAGAGTTAATTTTCCTCACAGCAGCTGCTATGGGGCTGTGTTTTTGAATTTGTGCTGAAAACAGGTTGATAATGTAGAGATGTTCCAGTTATTGCTGAGCAGGGCTTGCATACAGACAACCTTCTATGTTTCTCACACCGCCCACCAGGGAGTGGGTGGAGGGTGCGCAAGAAGTTGGGAGGGGACATAACTGGGACAGCTGACCCCAA
Organism: Dryoscopus gambensis; assembly: GCA_013389985.1. Taxonomy (NCBI): domain Eukaryota; kingdom Metazoa; phylum Chordata; class Aves; order Passeriformes; family Malaconotidae; genus Dryoscopus; species Dryoscopus gambensis. The sequence goes on from WEIT01035515.1 coordinate 25,733, forward strand.
CTGATCACTGGGATATTCTGTAACATATGGCATCCTGGGAGAAGAAGAAGGAAGATGGGGACTTTTAGAATTAGGGTGTTTGTCTTCCCGCGTAACGATTATTCATGAGGGAGCCCTGCTTTCCTGGAGATGGCAGAATACCTGCCTGCCCGTGGAAATGGTGAATGAATGCCTTGTTTTGCTTTGCTTCTGCAAACAGCTTTTGCTTCACCTATTAAATTGTCTTTATCTCAGCCCACGAGTTTTCTCACTTTTACAGTTCCCCCCATCCCCCCATGAGGGAGTGAGCGAGCGGCTCTGGGGGGGTTGAGTTGCTGGCTAGAGTTAGACCGCAGCAATGGGTCTCCTTCACTCATCAGCTACCAGCTTTCCCTCTCCTAAGTCTGCTGGCATTGGTCAGAAAACCTGCCTTGTCCCTTCTGTTGTCTGGCACCATCTTACAGGATATGACACCACCCCACTAATTTGCCATCTGCCCTTAAATCATCACGCCATGTGTTTTATCCCTAGTTAGTTTCTCCAACCAATGCGTATATTTGTATATTTTTATCTCTTCCTGTGTTATTAATATTTTGGGGAATGTAGCTTACATTCCAATAATATACAATTAGAATTACATTAAAGTTCCCAATAATGATGATGTGACTATGTTAAGGCACTTATCAAATTGAAGGGAAGAAACTTCTTTAGCTTTGTTCTAACTTCGCTCTTAAAATTTCTTTTGAAATGCTTTTGGTGAAGCAAACATTAGCATATATCTTCACAAGAAAAGAAGTCTGTTTGAAAACTTTCCTTGCAATACTACAGGCTGGAAAAATGCAGTGAGAGTATCTTCCTGAAATATCTACTGCTTCTAAAAAAAATTAAATAAAATTTAAATCCTCTGACTGTTCTTGCTTTTTAATTTCAGTAAGAATGATTGTTCTCTTTGTAACAGAATTTGGAATGCATGTTCTGGTACAGGAAGCAGCACTGTATTTCCGTTCAGACAGATAGAAGGACATTTTAAAACTTAAAAATTAAATCCTCTCTATTAGAAATTGTAACTGAAGTAACCCAAGTGGTTTTCAGATGTAGAAAGATTTTCTTAGTAACTTTCGTTTTTCTGCCACAGACTAAAACTACTGGAGTAGCTCCTGTACTTCAAGAGTTGCGTAGAGTCGTCAGTATTGGTTGCTGAATGTTTAAGTTTTTTAAATTTTTGAGTTTTACTGATTCTTTGCTTAGAAATGTTACTGTTCCCTCGTACAAAAGCAATTTTATTTTTAAATATTACTTCATTAATATAAAACTTTAGTAGTCATGAATAGCATAATTCATAATCATGGAAAGAATATATGTTAATTGTAACTTTCTTGTGTGTGGAAAAAGTATATGTGACTGTCTGTAAAGCAAGTGAAGAGTGTTGGTTAGGAAATAAACTGTGGGGTGGTCTAAACTGAGCAGTCTTTATAAAAGTAAAGGTGTATCATTGAAAAAGAAAAAGACTAATTGCAGGACTAGTCTGAGATAATCACATGCTGCGTAGGTTTTGAATATTGAGTGTAATCTGACTTAGCATGAGCTTGGGACAGAAGAATGAAATCTTTGAGCAGCTTTTGGTAATGCGATTAGTTACAAATGCAGCATAGCAGTATTTTAGCTGAACAGGTAAGTCATTAAGCTGAAGTAAAACTTCAGTGTTGATAAACATATTTTAAATAAAATTGGCAGGTGTCATAAACAGTGAAAAGTTAGTAAGATGAAATACAATCCACTTGTCCAAAGTGTTTTAGTCAATCAAGATGAAAACACTTAATTACTACTTCTAGTTAGATTGGTGTTCCTTTAGGAGTCCTGTGTTTCTTTTAGTTGCAATTCTGCATTATAATTGACATCCCAAGTGTTACATGAGTATTTTGATTAGTATGTATTTTCTAGGAATTATTGGATTAACAGACTTACATTTATTCTGTTTTTCAGGTCTAACAGGATTAAAAAACATTGGAAACACTTGCTACATGAATGCAGCTTTACAAGCTCTTTCCAACTGGTAAGGAAAATGATAGTTAATGCAATTTTATATTTGCTTATGCGTGCATTTTTTTCCAGATGGACTTAAGGGGTTTGAAGAAGTGCACTACTATGGAAGAGGACATATATTTGTTGACTCTCAGTCTTGTATACTACAAAAAATTTTTTACGGTATATGGGCCACTCAGCTTTTTCCAGTTTCATTTTAATGCCTCCTACATAAAAATATATGCAGTTTTTGAAATTAGAAGAAAATCTGAAAAAAGCTGCTGGATTCGTGGATTGGTCTTTAAATTCCTTTTTTCCTTTGATACAGAAAAAGTCAAAGGAAATGCATAAGAATAAACCCTAATTCAAAAAGAGAGATATTGGGATCAGAATTCAGTTGTTACAAACAATCTGTCTGGAACATTCTGTGCTAAATCATGGTAGGGATAGATAGAATGCAAAACCCACGTCATCCCATGGGAATACTAGACAAGTTCACAAAGGAGAAATCTACAGAAGTTGAACAGGTAAAAGCAGTATCGCAGCTGTAAAGTTTCCTGCAGCAGGAGTGGCGGGGCGGTGGCAGGTCCTGAGCAGGTGCCATCCAGGGTCACTGTGGGTGTCTGCCTTCGGCCACGGGCCAGGGGCAGGCAGGGCAAAGGAGCTCACTGAGGCTCTTTGATAAGGGAGAGGAGAACTGAGGCAGATCTCTCTGGAAGATAAAGAAGTGGACAAGGCACCATGAGGAAAGTATTCTGTTGAGAAACACCAAATTTTGCAAGTCCCCTTTGATGTCCCCTTTCTTGGAGAGAAATGGGTCCAGTGTGTATGAGGGGTTGTGACTTCAGAAAGGAGGGAGGGGAGAGGAGGGAGTGAGTTGGCAACACTGCATGGAAGAAACATAAATAATCATGTAAGTAGAAATTATTTGCCTACACACATCTTGTGGCACTGTTGGATTCCAGAGAAAAGATTTGTTTGGGATGCTGTTTATGGACTGAGCTCGTGGTGATTGTTGCTGGAGTGGTACATGTGTACTTCTGTGACAGCTGGTAGGAATTGCCTCGAATTTGAATCCTGTTAGACAATTCTGGTACTTTGAGAAATGTCAGAGCACGTTTGAGGAGCTGCGTGGCTCTACTGCTGAAGTTGTCCTACTAGGAAATGTTTGGTTGCAGTGTTTAAGAACGTAGGAAGTAGAATTGTTCAATTATAGAATAGTATTGCTCTTCTTATTTTAAAATCCTGTATGAAATGCAGATTTCCTCTTGTATTTTAACAACCTGAAAAAATTACTGTGTGCTTTTTTTTATTCAGCCCACCTTTGACGCACTTTTTTCTTGACTGTGGAGGCTTAGCCCGAACAGATAAGAAACCTGCAATTTGTAAAAGTTACCTCAAGCTGATGACAGAACTCTGGCACAAAAGCAGGTATTAAATCATTGTGGTGATGAAATGATAATAAATAGTCTCCAAAGTCATGAGGGATGCATTAATCTGTCCTAGGTTTCTAATTTTCATTTCGTGTGTTCACAGAAGTCCTCTTTAAAAAAAAAAAATAAGGAAAGAAAGACTAACTTGCAGGACTCAAGCACTCCTTATGACCTGTTCTTTTCCATATATACCAAAGATAGGACAAGAAATAGGTTAGATGAGCACTGCACGAGCATTAAGCTCTTAAAAATGTTCATAGTTGACAGAAATAAATCTGAAATGTTTAATTACTTTATCCTCTCTGTGTCCTTCATTCTGTATCAATGTTTTATCAATTTCTCTTATTTCCTTATATAGCATTTGTGTTCTATCTGTCTAAGAAAATACTTCAAAATATAAATACAAAGGTAAAGAAAACAGTAATTGTGCACAATGCCAAGAGTATGTCTGATTTGTCATCTGATTGTCTGACAAGAAATGTGCCATAAAAGGCCTGATACAGTCACTGTTTCAGTTGGATGACAGGTTTTTAAAAATCATGTAGTTAATAACTCAATACCAATATTATGTTTTGTTAAGAATGATATTATTGGCATTCAGTTGCAGGTAACATTATGATCCCAGTAAAGATAAAAAAATCTGTTTAAATGCTTTCTTTTGCAGTGTTTATATATTTAAAACTTTTTTTTAGGCCTGGATCTGTTGTTCCTACTGGTTTATTTCAAGGAATTAAAACTGTTAATCCAATGTTTCGAGGCTACTCTCAACAGGTAAAACTTTCTGATGTCTTTTAAATCTGCCTAAGCCATAAAGCTATCTCTTAATTAGAAATCTAATGCTTAAGATACCTTACTTCCTATATTTGTTTAAAGCAAATGCAATATAAGCTTTAGTTAATATGACTTGAATGTAGATCATCTGAAACGTAATAATCAGTAGTTAAGTCATGTTTTATATTTATTTATATCAAATTCTCAAAAGGCCTTCAATTTGGAATAACTCCTTTTCTTTCAGGAAAATCTAAGTAATAATATCTGAACTTCTCCTTCGTGTGAAATAATGCTGCTAATGTTTGAGCAGTCCCAGAAAACAAAATACAGATGTTCAAAACCAAAAAAGAATATAACAGGTTTTTAATATATTTATCTACCAATGATATTTAGAAAAAAATACACACTATGCATTTCCATTTAGTATCTTGGAAAAAAGCCCCACTTTTTGTGTGTTACGGGAACCACAAGTTGGTAACTTGATAAAGAGGTAGGGATTATTTTGTAGCAAAGGTGTTTTTCAGTTGTTCCTTCATACAGTATCTTGGTGCATTCATACAGTTTGGAGCACTGCATTAAAAGCTTTAGGACTAGGTGAGAAATTTAAACCTTGTAATTAGAAAAGCTTACTAGTATCTTCCAGGAATCTGCATTTATTAAACGGAATTTTGCTGTTTCCATTATGTTTCGTAAGTGTGGAGTGAAGGATTAGGACACATGTTTAAGGTTCAATTGCTGCATATAGCTGTAAAGTCAGTGTTTAAATACTAATCTTAATGTTCTGTAATCTGCTCATGAATTTCTAAACTGCCACATGGATTTCTGAAAAAGTGTAAATTCAGCCTCTATAACCAAAAGGAAACTGTATTCTTATAAAGAATATATATATATATAAAGGAAACTTAATTCTTGCACCTTTCAACACTGATGAAAACATCTTTTTCCATGTAGAGCAACACTTAATGAGAACCTTTTTAGGCTAGGCCTGGATCATAGTTCAGTTGTATGTTCAGCAGGTTTCATGGCAACAATTAAAACACAGCAGAGCTTTCATAACCAACACTTTCCTGGTGCTCAGCCTTGCAAGCTGGGCAGCCATATCCAGTCTTCAGGGAGAAAATTACATTGATCAATGAAGATTGTTTATCAGTTGATCTGTGTCTTGATGTTTTTGTTAATTTTGGTTTTTTATGAAAGGATTGCCAGCAAGTAGGCATGCTGGGGTTTTTTTCATTACCCAAATCCAAACTCAGTTCTGTAAGTTGATATTTTTAAGAAAATAAATGTTTTTTAGTCAGCAGTTTTGGGCTTAATAAGTAATTGCTCTGATGGATGGGAATGTTGAGCAGCAAAAATTAGTATTATGAACAACCAGAATACAAAAAGGAAAACAGAAGAAATATAAGCAGTAGTAGTTGCCAACAAGAGGCTTTTGTTTTCTCGCATACCTGCTTTATTAGATACTTTCTATTGCCAAGAACCAGGCAGCTGTGCTGATTGATGAAATTTGGTGGCTTTTAAGATGTTTCCAAACACAGATTAGACTTGTAGTAACACCTTACAGCTCTTTGTGGGAACACATTTGGAGAATTTTGTTGAGGCTTTAGAAGAAGAATTGTGATATTGTTGGCAGTGTGATGCATTGGAAAGACAGGCTAAGTAGCATCATAGTACTTTTTAATCAAATACTTCATGCCCAGTGAAAGCTCGGCTCTGGTTGCTTTGCTGGATAAGCCTCATAAAAACTGTCCCTAAAATGTTCTATTACAAGCAAAGCTGGAGTCTGACCATGCTGCTGGTAGTTGTTTGATTTACATTTATCGTTCAGTAAGCTCTGGCAGCATTTTTGCTGATGATAAAGTAATTTATTTCATGAATTGGAATGTTTTGGAGGAAACTTGTATGATAAGATTGTGAAGTGCCAGAAATGTATGCAGGAAACATACATGGTCTGGAAATGAAAGTAATTTTGAACATTAGACCTGGGACACAGGGATTTTCTTTATTCTTCTTTAACAGCCAGCTTTCGTTTTAGTTATCTGCATCTTTTCCTGATACGAATATCTTTCAGATAAAATAGAGTAATATGATTAAACTTGTTTAAAATTCTAGGACGCACAAGAATTTTTGCGTTGTCTAATGGATTTGCTTCATGAGGAACTTAAAGAACCAGTTGTAGAACTGGAAGATGCCCAGCCTATGAGTGTTGAAGAGAGTATGGAAGAAGATAAGAGCCAGTCAGACTTAAGCTTTCAGCCCTGTGAATCCTGTGGTAACTGTGATAAAACAGAAAATGACACGATTTTCAAACCTGTCTTAGAGGATCCTGCAGAAACAACCATGTTAATTCAGGATGATGATAACAACTCAGTCATATCCAAAGACTGGCAGAAAGAGAAAATATCAAGCAACAAACTTAAACGAGCAAATTCTATGGAAGACTTGGAAAAAGATATGAACACTGCTTCAGAGACCACTGAATTTTTAAATAACCAAGGAACTGTCAAAGTACAGATACACAGCAGATTCTCAGGTAATGCATTGCTAAAGTGCAATTGAAATAGTCAAAATGTTAGCCAGAATATCTGTGGGAGTGGAAGTGACTTGTAGAATATAGTAGAGGTATAGGTCTACTATAGGGTAGGTGGTTTTATATGTAAACAGTGTACCTTCTTAGTTATCAGTTTAGGTGTTCTGAATCCAATTTTAATTCCCTTAAAAGTTAACTATTTCTACTGGGTAAGGTTTCAGATAACTAGAAGAGTGGGGTTTTTTGTTTTGTTCTTAACTTAAAAGGAACTGAAATGGTGCTACATTCCTAAATGTCCAGTGGCCTGACAGTGTGGGTAAATAAGTTACATAACCATTGTGTCTGTTCGTTCTGCAGTAATTTTTTTCATAGAATTTGTGCAAATCTCAATTTCAGACTACATCAATGATGTTCACATGAATGACGTATCTGCA
>WEIT01035519.1:327-16161 GCA_013389985.1 Dryoscopus gambensis
CCCTAAACCTAACCCAAACCAAAACAAAAAAACAACAAAACCCCAACAGTTAACGTGGTTTTAGTGAGATAATACTGATGCTTTGGACAGGCCTTACCTCTGACATAGACATGCCAATTTTCAAATTTGCTTTAGTAAAGGTCCAGAAATTTGTTGGAGACAAGAAAATGCTATTTCCTGTTTGAATTTTATCAAAGCCCATTTCCTTTTTCCTTGAAGTCTCTTCTCTTACTTTCCACACACACAGACATGACATTTTCCTCAGAAGCTCACCAATTTGTAGTTGACTTACAAATTAGCTAACCAGCTTATCACCTGGGGTGCCAAAGAATAGCGATCGCAGGAGGGAGCTCACACAAGGATTCCCTTTTAATTATGGCAGTAGGGTTCCAGGTCAAGTGCATCTGCTGATGCCCACTATGGCAGTATGTCCAAGAGAGACATTTGGATCCTGAAGGTGTAAGCCTTCCTGTGGCTAGAAATATCTACCATATCCTGTTGTTCACTACTACCCCTAAGAGAAACACTTCTAGAGCTTTTGAGTCATAGCAGAGTACATCAGGTCTTTGTCCATTTCAGTGCACCAAAGAAGTGATCCAAACTAATCACTTTGACTTTGCTCTGAGACGAACTGAACGTGCCCTGCTGGGCAGCTGAGGGTCTCAGCTGTAGTAACTGATATGGTGATAATGAGCAACTGGGGACTTCTCAAATATATCAGCAAAAATCTAATATGTTTTCAGGCTGCTTACTGCTCTATAGATTATAATCAACATTTTACAATCAATATGTAAAGCAGTAAGCAACCAGAAATCATAAAACCAGCTCGATCTTTGATATGCTAGAAAAGTTTTCTTGAATAGAATGCAATAGTTCTAATATGAGAGAAGGTATTTTAATAGTGCCAATTTACTTATTAACATACAAATTCATTACAAAACTTTTAGTTCTAAAAGACATTCCCAATTTATATATACAAAATACTATGTTAAAAAATATAGACTATGTATGATAAACTGGTACAAAATACACATGTGCATGCATACATGGGTGTATGTGCACTCACTTTTAAGAGGAAGTATTGGAGTTTTTTTAAACTGTTCTGACTATAGCAGGATGTAATTGTATAGGATAAATTCAGTAACACTGCATAGATCCATGCAGTTGATAAATCCTTGGGCCCTCCATGAAAATATGAAAAATGGTGAAAGGCCAAGGAGCCTCATTAAGTGTAACAATATGTGCAATAACACATGAATTCATATAAGCAGATGAAGACTTTTGCTTATATGTTAGTGATAAATGTGAAATATATAGGATGGTAGTGTAGCATTTCTGCATGGATTGGTCGTTGATTATTCTGCATGCATTGTTTCCGTGGATGCATGCATTATTTCAGATTCTTTCACATTGTCTTACCCTCATCCCTTCAAATCGCGACAAGGCTCTTAGAGGTCTCAAAGCTCTTAGTGTCCTAAGGGATTTAATCGCACCAAGTTCTGAGTAGCCCAAGGCATTAGCTGTTAAGCTAACCAAAGAGACCTACACAAAAACAGAAAGGCAATATTGCTCATTCATCTTTATATCCTTCTGATACATATGGTGGGAATGATGTGTGCCCTGAACTTCTCAAGAAGATTCAAGGCTGGACCTCTTTCTCCAGGAAACCCTCTATAATGCAGAAAGACCTTTATGTCAGACAAAGTAGAACAAAAGTATATTCTAAGTACCTGTTGATGAAATCATGTTGGTAGAATGGTATAAAAGTGCCTTCTAAATTCACATAAACCAGTCAACATTTGGTGGAATTTAAAGACAAATGAAGTCACATGCAGAAACAAAACACCCAAAAGCTGGGTGAATTGGAATGAACAATTTAGGTCAGGACTTCCCATGATATCTTCAGAACTTGATGAGAATGCAAACGCTCTCAAAAACCACATCCAGACCTCACTTTTGGTCAAATGTAACTTTCTAGTGTCCAGAAAATCTTATTCAATAGCCATAGATACCAGTGCTGTTCAAGTTTAATCAGACTAATCAAGACTCAGAACCAACTGTTTGTTAGACAATGGTAGAAGCTTCATTGTTACGCATATCCACACTTCATTACATTCCCTGTGACTCCTTTAACCACTTCATCAATTCTGGCTTGCATAACGCTGGTCTGGTCTGCAGGCAGATGAGTAAATAAACTAGAATAGCTGTAAAATAAATAATACAATTATCTTTCATCAATAATCCTTGGAAATGTATTTCTAATAGCCATTGGGAAGAAGTGACCCTAATAAAAATGAAACTCACTTGGAAATCACTTTCCATTTCTGTCCATTTAATGCCCTTCCCTTCCATCCTTCCTATTCTCTCAATTCCTTAATCTCCAAATTGTTCTTTTTGCTTTTTTATCTCAATCCCCTGACTATATATTAAAAAGAATGCTTCAGATATTAATTTTTCTATTAAAAAATTTCACCAGGGTAAGGTTGACATGGAGAACTGACAAAGCTATTTATAAGGGTCACAGAAATAACTAAAACACAGATTATCAAATAAGAATTAAATATTTGTTGATAAATGCAAGCTCTACTGGTCATGGCAATTTACACATCTGATGACTGAGCCAATACATGTTTTACAAAGGTACAGACTCAATCATAAAATACTAGATGTGCATATAGTCATGTCTTATCATAGGATTTGCAATACCAGTCTGGATTTGCCAGTTATAGTGTTTTCCAAGCTCTGTGTAGGTAAAACCTCATGATCTATCACTGTAGTTTTAGGGAGATATTTAGCAATTTCTACAGAATTCTGCTGCTTTTTGTAATGCACAACTAGGTGGTTTAAGACATATTCTTAGCTTGCATTCCATAGGAATTACATCTGTGGAACTGAGAGATGCCTTTTAGCACAGACAGAGGTAACTCAGGCTATTGGGAATGGAAGGGAAATTAGTATCTTCTATATGATTAAAGATCTGTAGTCTTCCATTTATGCTACCCAGTGTACATACATTGTTGAGCATGTAGACTTGAAATTACAATGCACTTCTCACTAGGTCTCCTTCATATAATGTGTATCTGCTCCTTGGTAGTGCAGCCTCTGGAAAATCATGTGGGAACTCATTCTAAGGGGGCTTATCTATGGTTCTCTGAAGTGTCTCTTTGAGGTCACCCCCACGATACAGTGAAAAGTGCAAGGGTGCTGAATAGCACATTGGTATTGATAAATCCTAGCAGTATTTTCCTTTCATATTGCACAGAATAAGTGACAGGACACTTACAGTAATTGATTAGAATATTAGAAACAGTTTAAGAAATTGCTTCCATACATAACAAAAACTGAAGAGGATGAACAGCATCCCTTCTATATCACCAAAAAAAAGATAGCAAAAAGCATCATTTCCAGAAAGCATTACAACTTCATAAAACTAGAAAATTTCAACAAAACACCTCTAGAGAAATAAGTATATCCAAATATTTTTTTTCCTTTCTGAACAGAATTATAAACCATACTACCACAACAGTTAAAATAGAGTTTTCATTGAATAGAATAGAAATCTTATCCTGAAAACATAATATGCTGATTTTTAAAGCCTGTCATACAGGACATGAAAAAGAATACATACATCAACAATCAGGAAGTCCAGCCAGCACCACGCATTAGTGAAATAGGTTTGAAAGCCATAAGCCACCCATTTTAAAAGCATTTCCAGAATGAAGATATAGGTGAAAACTTTGTCAGCATATTCCAGCATGGTCTTGATAGTTTTACGTTGCTCTATGTAGATATCTTCAAATGCCTGTGAAAAAGATTTTTGAATATATAATTAAATGTCTTCACAATTTGCAATTTGTGGTATAGAATGGTCAGGAAAAAGTTTGAATTGAAAAAATACACTTGATGATAAGGCATGTATCTTTCCCTCAAGTATAACTTTGGCTTTTACTTAACACTGTTCATAAAGTTGGGTCCAAACAATATTCACCTCTCAGCTGAGCTGAACAGAGATACAAAATCTTACTGTAAGACCACTCTTCAAACTTCATTTTAATTTGTTTCCATGGATGATGTTTGTGTGGCCAGGTTTTGGTAGTGGGGGGAGCTAGAGGGATGGCTTCTGTGAGAAGCTTCTAGAAGCTTCCTCCATGTCCAGCAGAGCCAACGCCAGGTGGCTCCAGGACAGACCCACTACTGGCCAAGGCCAAACCAATTAGGAATAATAGTAACACCTCCGTGACAACATATTTAAGAAGGGGGGAAAAAAGTTATTGCATAGGTGGAATTGCAGGCAGAGAAGAGTGGAGTGAGAATGTGTGAGAGGAACAGGTCTGCAGACATCAAGGTCAATAGAGAAGATCAGGGGAGGAGGTGCTCCAGGCACTGGAGCTGAGATGGCCCTGCAGCCCGTGGTGAAGACCATGGTGAAGCAGCTGTGCCCCTGCAGCCCATGGAGATCCATAGGGATGCAGAGATCCACCTGCAGCCTGGGGAGGAGCCCCACGCTGGAGCAGGAGCATGCCCAGGAGCAGGCTGTGAATTTGTGGGAAACCCATGCTGGAACAGGCTCCTGGCAGGGACTTGCAGACCATGGAGAGAGGAGCCCATGCTGGAGCAGGTGTCCCAGTAGGACTTAGTAGGACCAGTAGGACCCCCATGGAGGGTCCATACTGTATCAGGCTATGCCTGAAGGACTGTACCCCAAGGAAGAGTGACCCACATTGCCACAGTTTGTGGAGAACTGTTCCCTGTGGGATGGAATCACACTGGAGAAATTCATAGAGAACTGTCTCCTCTGGGAGGGACCCCATGCTGGAGCAGGCGAAGGATTCCTCTCCCTGAGTAGCGGCAGAAACAACCTGCAGTGAACTGACCATAACTCCCATTCCTTGTCTCCCTGTGCTGCTGCGGGAGGATGTAGAGCTGGGAAGGAAGGAGAGATGGGGTGAAGGTGTTTTTAAGATTTATTTTACTTCTCATTATCCTGCTCTGATTTTGTTAACAATAAATCCAGTCAATACCCCTAGGCTGAGTCTGTTTTGTCCATCACAGTATTTGGTGGGTGACTGACACAGGCTGCCGTTGCCCGGAGTCCATGCCGCGCTGGGCTGTCAGACTGTCCCGGAAGGGGCCGTTGTTACAGCCGTGATTGGCAGAGATCTGTTACAAAAGTAACAGAACCGCGCTGGCTCTCTCGCAGGGAGCAGGCTGCAAACCGATGTGGAAATAGCGTCGATAAAGGCAGGAGACAGAGAGGGGTCCTTCTGCAACTTAACTTTAATGTAAACAGGCAGACAAAGACCCTGGCCAAGGATTCCAGCCCCTTTTTGTCTGGGTGCCAGAAGGGGTGGGATAGAAGGATTACAGCCAATGGAGTTCTGTAATTTGTGAAGTGGCAGGGGGAAAATCCAATGGGATAAACCCAGGGGAGGGTTCTAGCTGAATGAACAAATGAAGACCTGAACTTAACAGAATTTAACAGAGATCATACATATTCCATACGGGATATGCCTAAACATAAGGGTATACATAAAACTGGGTGGGGGAACCTTGAACCTATCACAGAACAATAGGAATTCATTGGTGTGGATGCTGCAGTCGCTGCTATATGCACTGCAACAGCTGATCTCACCTGGGCCTTATCTCAATCCATGAACCCTTCATTATATTTTCTCTCTCCTGTCCACCCGTGGAGTTACAGACCACCTTTGGTGGGTACCTTCCATCTAGCCAGGGTCAACTTGCTACAAATAGCACGGGCTTATTGACATAAGGGGAGTTACAAATTTATATTAAAATTATATGAGGGATTTAAAAATTACCCTGTGATACAGTATTTTGGGGAAATAATTGAAACCAAACTATGCACGCTAACCCACAAAGCAATCCTAAATAGACAGAACTGTCTTGTCAAAAGAAAATGTATACATTGACAGTGAATCACTGTGCATTGAGCCAAGTGTAGCAAGAATATTATATTTTGCCCCTGCTATGAGGAACTAATTACTTCAATACCTATGCAATGCACCTGATTTAACACCAGTCTGTAAAATACCTGATGGAATTGTGTTGGCACCTTACATCTGAGTTTGACAATTCAGGTTGCTGCTGATAAGTTACTAGCTCAGCTGTGTTTTTATTTAAATGTGTATTTAAAAAAAGAAAAAAGCTATTATCATCAATATGAAGACATGTGAACACCAGTCTGATAAAACTAATTTCTTATTTCCATTAACACTACATTTCGAACTTGCCAAACAATTTATTTCACAGCCCACAAGTAAACTCTTACATGTCCTACAATATATGCCAAATACTTGCAGATATATGTTTATATTAGAACATTTATAAATTGGATATCGAATTCTAATTTGTTACCTGTAGCTATGTGATTAACTGTAATTTTAAATGCTTGTTGCTTAAAATCACAAGAGTCACAATAGTTCCACACTTAATTTACCAGAGCACCGCTGCTGAGAAGAATCATGAAGACTATGAAGGTCTCAAACCAGTTGTGTTCAACAATCTTATAGCAGGTTTTCCTAAGATTCCACCAGATTTTCCCCTTTCCTTCTTCTACACTGACTTGACAGCATTTGAATCTCCGTACACACCCTAAATGTGATAAGAATTTTGAGATGTCAGAATGAAGTAAGTATTTATCAGGAATCACAATGAATGGTAGTCATTTAACTTATTTCAGTGCTACTGCAATAGATCCTTGTAATGCCTCTTTGAGCATTTTTGTTTCAGTGTTCAAAGTTAAAGCTTTGTATCTTTCATAATACCCTCCAAAGAGAGAGAGAACACACGAGAACAGTAAATCTATGTCAGTAACTCTGAAGGAGTTACTAATACAAACAGATATTACAACTATAATCACAAAACTTCTTTTGATTTTGAATATAAAGAGAATCCCTCCCAAGTCAACACAATTAGGTCTATTTATCTTCCATATATTTCATTTTGCCTACCTTCTGTAAAACAAGCTTCTGGCTCCAGAACTTCTTCTGGTTCTGCTTCAGGCTGTTCACCTTCTGGAGGTAGTCCAATATCAACTGTGCTGCCTTCTGATGAACTGGATGCATTCAATTTCTGTGAATGAAACCCCACATAATTATTTTTTTTCCAGTTTTATTATTTTGAATAGAAGTTAATGTTGGAAATGTATATCAAAATATTTTGAATGTATTCAGTGCTCTGATACTAAAAGAACTTCTTAACTACAACTTATAGTGCCAAATTGCTCTACTTCAGGTGAGGTCACAAGATTAGAAACTACATAATGTGCACTTTCTCTATGGAAAATATTTTGATATTTTCATACAAGGAATTGCTGAAATTGCTAGACTACTATTCTGAGCCACACCTAAGAATTTTGAAGTGAAATTTCAGTAAGCTAAGAATGGGTGCTTTCCTCATTTTGTACTGTTTAATTATTCCAATCATGTGGCTGCATTTTAGATCACACTTCAGATAGCATGTGTTAATACAAATAAATTTCCAACGTCATGACCAAACCAACAGCAAGCTGCACAGATGTATTTTCATGTCCCAAGTAAATATTATTCTAGCAAGTCTGTAAAAATCTAAATCTAAAAAGTTTGATTGGAATTTTTTCGTTATTATTGACATGAAAACACATGTTATGAGTTGTATAGGATAATTTAATTATCTTTATTTCCAAAAGAGCAGCACATTTCTTTAGGAGCAATAGCTGATATTTTGCATACTCACTTGCCAATGCATTTTCTGGATTTGTTGTGCATTTTGAAACTACTTATTACTTTGGTACAGTACACATAGATGTCCAATTATTGTAAAAGGCCAAAAATACTTTAAAATACTGAAGTGAAAACAAATGCTTTCAAAGCAGTACTGTAATAAAATAATACTGCACCAATAAATCATACCAGTAATATAACCCAAACCTTAAAAATTATTCTTTCACACCATCATATGATGTTGGCAACAGACAAATATGAGTACTATAATAAGTAAAAGTAGTTTGATTACAGCATTCTATGACTCATCTAATGTTATCACTATATGGAGTATAACATCAGCAAAATGGCTGCATTGATAAGTAGCTAATCTTACAAAGGGAATGATGTAAGCAGATTTAGAAAAGAGTCTATAGGAATTAGGAATATTATAGGAATGTTAGACAGAGATGGCCTATGGTAACATCAAAGATATGTATTTCTGCTGACACTTAAATCTGAAGTTAGAGGCATTATTCCTTCAAAACATTTCTGAGAAGCTTCAAATTCTATACATTTTTTTGTAAAGGAAATGTAAATAGTATTAGTCTGTGGATACAGGTCGTAACTTGAGACTTTAATGGAATTTTACATAGCAACAAATATTCAGTATGTTCTTCAAAAGATTCATTCCTTTCTCCCCCATTCTGATTCAGTTGAATCACACTGACAATATATTGTGTTGTGATTTTGTCATAAGCTTAACTTTGATTTTTGTGTACCACGGTTCACTGTAGAGCACAGTTCAGAGGAAGGCCGAACAAATGGAAACATGTATTGGAGGGTGTATTATGCACCTAGTTTCAGTGATATCTGCACACCCATTTCATTTATATTTTTTTGAAAATTCCAGCTTAGACATTTATGTCTCATATTTCTGCATGAGTTTTAACATCTGTTGAGGTCAGGTCCAATGTACAAAGAGATGGATGCACACTTTTCTGCAGATTATTATTGACAAATTTCCCACTGCAATATGTTTGAATTATAGATAATGCATGGCAGTTTGGTCATTGTGGAATACTGCCTCTAAAATGGAGAAACGGGAAAGTATGAGATAAATACTGTAGTCCTCAAGGAAGGACCACAGCATTTAAATGTCAGTGGAAGTCAATCATCAGTTTGAGGAAAGGCCAGAAATATCACAAATGCAAGGTACATTCCAAAAAAATTTATATATGATGTTAAAAGTTACCATTTATCAATACAGTAAATCATTTTTAAAATGAGAAATTACTGCTTTTATTACATAGTGTTTTCTTAAAATGTTGCTTGCATCATTCCAATCTGGAGAGCATTTCTAGCAGAATGCTGTAGTAGTAGCAGAGCAAACAAAAATTATGAACTGGCTGAACCGTAAGTTTGAAAGACCTACTGTCCATTCTCTAACAGGAAAGTGAAGAGTTCAGTGACTCAGATATTATGCAGTTAGTTTAATAAGCACAAGGGGTAATGAATTCCTGTTACTGAAATTGCTTAAGACTAACAGTTAACTCAACATGGAAGATTAGAGATAGCCACTATAAAGAGAGATTAAAAATATCAGATAGAATGGTAGAAAATTATCAATAGAACTGTCAATTATCAGAATTATACATCAAGAAGACAACTTTATTTATATGGGGCACTATGTATGGTGAGATGTATCTTTCAAGTCTCTTCTTACTAAAACTCTGGTATGCTTCATTTACAGAGCTGTAACAACAATTACAGGAGTTAAACTGAACAGAAAAATCCTAAATTGAATCAACAGCAGCTGATACTTGAATGCAACAATTAAACGCCTTATCCCACTGAGAACTCCGTTACTCTTCTGTTGATGTAACAGAGAATTTCCTTAGCATGCAGCTCTATTATACCTGAATTTAGCCCCAACCTGATCAGTAGATAAAGAAAAATATTATAAAAATTATTCCATAAATTCAGTCTGTAATAATTCAGCATCATTTGGGAAAGAACAACAAATAGAAATTTTCAACAGTATAATTTCTTTTTGCATTTTACTTTGTTATTTTTAACATTTAATTTATTGTATGTCATTATGTACAAAATTTATAAAATTTAGTGTGCATTAGAAACAGCTAAGAAGGTTTTATGATACAGCATCTCAAGATTTTATCAACTCGATTAAGTTCAGTATGCTAGGAAAACTTTTCAGTAACATTCACATATTTCCACAGCAAACTTATGCGCTGCTATAAAGCAACTGACCCAGGGACTTTGTACTGATTTCTAGGTATGCAACACAACATCACCTGGGAATGGGCCATGTTATAGCTATTATGTTTTGTCCATGTCTTAATACATAGGAAGACTTTTTCTAGCATTTACTGTGACGTGCCAGTGTTCACACATACAGAATCCAACTGGATACCTAGACTACGCCTAACTGCAGACCCTGATGTGTTAGGTGTGTAGCATATATCCCAGTTCATTACCCAAATATATGTGAAAGTTACCTCTGTACCTGGTAAATTGCTCTCTGCTTACCAGCATCACAAAAACCGGATTTAGGCAATGGCTATTTATTTAACATGTATATAGCTTTTTTAAAAAATGAACCTATAAAAACAAGATAACCCTCAAACCCAAGCATTAGCTTTGATCTAATAGTAAGTCCCTTTTAAGATTTTTGTTATACCACAATTCTAGATTCCAAAAGTATTCAGTCATGCAGATTACCCAGATCAAGCATTAGACACTCTTTGAGAGTTATGAAGATAGAAATTTTCTGAATAGTATTCTAAGAAAATTATTCTCAGAGAAATCTGTTTTTCAAAACCTTAGAATGTACATACTCCACTCCTTTTTGAAGAAAACAGTAAGGGGAAAAAAGTAGTTACACGTTTCTAAAGCAGCAGTATACAGATTATCATGGAGATTTAAATATCTTTTACATCACATGTACCAACAGCCTCGCCAGTCATGCTTTAGTCAGCAATACAGTACAGTATGAGATACAGATTTTAGTTTAGCTTTCAAGATAGGAAAGCAGCTTGCCTATCAGAGAAGCATTGCGAAAAGCAGCAGCCAAGATTAGGTCAGGAAGTTTCTGGCGTAATTACTTTCTGAACCTCGACAACATCTCATAGATTCATACAATTCTGCTTCACTTACAGCCAGACCACCTTTAACTTCTAACATTTCATTCTTTGTTTGTTCCAAAGATGATTAACTGAGAGTAGCTGGACAGCTCTTAGCTTAACATTTTTAACAAAGCCTGAAATTTCATGATTGGCCAGGATGCCACTTACAGCTGTTGAAATCATAATTTAAGGGACTGAAGGAGCAAAGAGCAGGACAGACACAAGCGGGAAGATGGCGCCAAGAGAAACCACTGTTTTGATTTTGCTTTCAATTTCCGTTCCTCCCAAATACCTGTGAAAATGCTAAATAATGGAAATTAAATTGGTTTTATTTTCTCAGTAGTGTGTATGTCAGTATGAAAATGAAATGTTCTGTGATATAAATGGCAATATTATATCCAGACAATCCAGTCTTTTTCAGTACAGCTATATCACCTATAAAATCTTTGAAGTGGTAGATATCATTGTGATTCCACTGGTGCAATTAAGTGGAATCTGGATGTCACTCTTTCTAATGCCTATACAGTTAGGCAGAATAGCTCTCTCAGTACAAAAAACCAGAACACTGTAAATCAAAGCAAAATAATTTTTTGATGATTATTGGTTGCAAATAGTGCAAAAACCAGTATCTCTAAATTATAGTCCACTCTGTACTTTATTGATATTCATAATTCCTTTGATCTACTTATTCATGAGAATTTTATAAATGAAAATATTTGCAAAAAAGTTTTATGAAAGCAAAAGCATTTTAAGTAGCAGTGGAGATATGTTCCAGTGGGAAAAAGCTCTCCCACCAGAAGCTACTTTAAAAGGCTCTTTAATTCATACAAGCAGTAGAGAAAGGGTATTTCTGAAACAGAGTAAGGGACTGCTGCTTGCAAATATTAATTAAGCAAAGTTCAGTTAACTGTAACAGTAACAAATTAATATCATCCACAGTGAGTCACAATATGCCAATACAATGTGACCAATTCACAATAAAAGGCTCAATACTTCAGAGTATCAAAGGATTTTAAATAATGAATATTCTAAAAGCAAAATACATCTTAACAGATAAATTATTCTTACCAAATATAGGAGGAAAAGCTCTGGAGCAAGTATTTTTTAACTCCACTGATTTACCAAACTGAAAGCAGCAACTCCGGTGTTGTAAATATTATGGCAATGTTTAATAGGTGAGCTGTAAACCACACTGAAGCTGGGGAACTTCCATACCTTTTGATTCAAACTCAGTAGCTCATTTACTAGAATGCTGAACTGTATTTATTACTGATGAGATAAGAATAAGTTTCTCAAGGCAGACAATTTTAGATATTCAGGGAGGTAATAATTTTTTGAGCATAAATTAAAGAGTTATAGTAAGATTGAATCAGGCCACATCTTGCTATCAGTTTTCTCTTTGCACCTCTACACCTAAGTGTGAGCGTAAGTAAGAGCAGAACTGATCTCTGAATGTTTGACCAGCCAAATAAGAGTTTTGTATGAATTCTTTTAACCAAATTATGGTCACATGCTTTGACTGCAGAAATTAAATTAATTTCATGCTTAATGGTGCTTCAAGTACTGCATATTAATCTCCAAAATAACTAAATGCTTATACAAGTACTAAAGAAAAGCACTTCTAAGAAAAAAGAATGTGAAAAATAAAATCATGACTATGATGAGTTTGCAGGTTACCTCCATTGTAAGTTAAAATACAATATTATGAAAGTTTTCTAAAACTGCGAGCAGCTTTTCATTATCAACACAATTTACAGATGGATTTATATTTATATATATATAAGCTTCTGATGAGAAATATGGCATACATGTTACATAATCTGTCTTCCCTCAAAACAAAAGAAAACCCCTCAAAAACAGAATCCTGAAAACTGTATCATCAAGACTGGGAAAGGTACATAGCATGCACTGCAAAATACTACCAAAATATCATGGAAAGTATCGGAACCACAGAAATCTTGGGGCTGCCACTCTTGCCTGACCATGCTGTGATGCGAGTCCCGTGGCTCAGCAGGGAGCAGCTGTGCATGTTGGTACTTATTGCAATGAATGGGACAGGATCATAGCTGAAGAGCATGCAGGCCAGTCAATATCTGCTACAAGGTGATTAATTAGGATATACAGAGAGATGTATAACTTGCTTAGGTAACCTGTGTAAAACTGGTGACACGATGCTCTGCCTCGCTAAAAGGCACCAGAGCTGCCCGCTTGACTGATCCAGCTTGGTTCTACTCCTGTGAGAAGTAAGAATGGTAGGAAATGAAGTTCAGGACACAGCACCTCTGCTTTTTTGCGCTGAATATTGCTTAAAGTAAAATATACATTATTAAAGTATCTGCAACAGCATTAGGAGATCCCATTTTTTTCAAAGCATTGAAAAATATTTTGTCATTGGTGTATCTTGGCGTTATTATTGGCCTATAAGTTACACTTAGCATAAATTAATTATTACCTGCTATTATGATTATTTTAACTAATTATTATATAGTCATACATGTACTACAAAATTTTCCATATAAACCATCCCCATAGTACTTAAGAACGTAAAATGGAAAAAATATCTTTATAATTTCTACACTAAATAGCAGTAATGCAGCTCAGATCCACAGACCTTTATTTACAGGACAATGGACTCAGCACAGTGGTCCCACAATTATTAATGGCCTACTTCCATGATAAAGTTTTATTTAGTATTTGTTCTCTAATTCCCTTATTATACTGTATTCACCCACTGACATTCTTATGGGCACAATGTTTTTATAATTAAATTTACTTTAGGTTTCAGTGATTTTCTTGAAAATTCCTTGTTGATTCACACCTACTAAGCATATAAAACATTATACGTATTGTTTCTACAAAGGCATAATCTAGTTAACATTCTGTCAAACTACTGGAAGATACATATGTTATAATAAAGAATTCACCAAAAATTAGTATGCTTAATTAAAACTTGCTAATAAATAAAAATAATTTTGTTGAAATTCAGCTTATTGCCCTATACAACAGTGAATACATGTACTTGGTTGTAGACACAGAAGCAAGCAGAAGCACACAGACACACACTCATTAGCATCTGGCTATCTTGTGCAGTGTCCTCACAGCACCTGGATGCCTCAGCTGCCTTTCATCTGCAAATCTGCTAATAGAACATGATTTGATGGCAGTTTCTAACTTCAACTGTTTCACTTGTAGTGTAAGCAGTGAAATGACTGGCAGATCAACTCGGCATCAGCAGTGTCATATAAATAGGAAAATATCAGAGGCCAGAAATCCAAGGCAAATTATGGCATGGCAAAAAAGAGGAAGCCTTGTAAAAAAGCCATTTGTAGTCAATTTTTTAATTTAAAAAATGCCTTCTTTTCCTATGGATCATTTTCATTACAAGAGTATTGGTCATCTAATTAATAAGCCAATACTCCTCTATATCAAAAAACCATGGTAGTTAGAGTATCTAGTAAAGAGTAGGAAATAGGATTAAGATTTTAATGCTATTGTGTGGTGGTTTTGTGACTCAAATCCACTTGAAATTTAGGCACTTTAACAAGAAATATGATCACAATCTTTACTTACTGCTGTGTCTCTCTTGAAAAATCCTTAAACTGATAAACATTTACTTCAATTTTTCACCTTCAGCTTCTGCATTAGTAAGAAATTTTGGCCTTGAATATGCTCAGCAGTTTCAGACACAGCCAATCAAAACTGCTTGGCACTAGCTCATCCATGACTTAATATGCATTTCTTTGTCTTATCACCTGATAAGTTTGCAGTTCCTGAAGCACAACAGCATTAAGTGCCTCCAAGAATGCAATGAAGACACTGTTTTCTGTTAAATATGGTATGTGGAGTAGAAAGCCTTTCTTTTAAGGTAGTAGCTTAATGACCAGAGTTCATGTCTCAAATGTGGGATAATCCACTTTGAAATTTTTCCTATAGGAAATCAGTGTTTTTGTCATCTTTTATAATAACCTAATTAGGGCCCTTCCATGGGAAGAAAAGAAAGATTTGGCTACTGAAAACAGTCAGCAGTCACATCCTCCAGTTATACAGTGAAGTAAGAGGTACACCATTGTCATACTCAGTCCTGCTAACCACCAGCACAGAGGTTTGTATAAAGCTCAGCCTCCACCTCTCCTACTGACATAGTGCTCTTGTGCAGTAAAAGCAGAACAGCTGAAGGTTAAACTACAACTCATTTGTCCCACACCCAAGTACTGGTTTTGAAGAGTAAGATGAATACTAATACAATAAATCTGAAATAAGGAAATATTTTTTATAAGAATAATAAAGACATTTGTGATAAGAAACAAGAAAACATGACTAAATTTGTGATGCAGTTTGTACAAAAAAGGATCACAGGCAGAAAATTACTAGAATCTTACCCACATTTATACCCTCAGATTCAAGTAAGGGAAAATCACTAATGAAAGCCTTTAAGTAAGTTTATGTCTACCCCAAAGCATGCAATACTGTTCAAAAATACCCATGCTAATGCTGAATGAACTATCATTAGTACTAAACGTTGCGCAGACTTACTCCACTTGAGTTGATGCGTCTCCACCACTTTCAGTTGTGCAGGACAAAGCAGTGGGTTAATAATACACACACAATAATAATGCCTTGGCATCCACTATCCCTCTCAGTGCTAGCTTGGATTTATCCACTTGGCACCACATAGTGCCAGAAAGAGGTACATTTTATTAGTCACAGTAGGTAAAAGATTCAAATATCTTAAAGCTTTGAAAATAACAAGTAGTCAAATGAAAGGATCTTATACTGAAATATTAAACTTTGTAACTTTTTTACCATAAGGCCTTACTTCACTTCTTCAGTGGTTCTGCTACCATCAGATGGATTATTAGTGATTTTTTTGGAATTGTTTAGTGATGCTAGTTCAGTATTCAAATGTACCTATCTGTGATGTATATGGATGTATTTTCACTATATAAAAAAGGTTAAAAACCTCACAATGAACCATTTAAAAAGTA
>WEIT01035522.1:0-30561 GCA_013389985.1 Dryoscopus gambensis
TTGGATTGTTACAACCTATGTGAATGAGAAAAAATTACTGGGCACAGTGATTTGAGCTACTGCTACAGTGAAAACCATTTTATTCTAGAGGTGACTTTTAAAAAGAGCATTTTTAGTATATGAACATTAAAATAAAGTGCCTATTATTTGAAATATTAAAATAGTGATGTATTCTTGGTACTTTTAAAAACACTTTAATAATCCATTTTAAAAGGAAAAGTAATTGTTCCTTTGGAAGGTAAGCTGGTTAAAATTTTCTTAAACATTTTTAGCATTTTCAGATGTATAAATCATCTTAAAATTAGGATTTTCTTCTCATTTTATTAACAAGAACTTTGAATAGAAGGTGTTAAAGATTATGGAAGACACAGTTAGCAATACATTCTAACCTTATGTATTTATATGCACACAGTTTGTAACCTGTGATTCCTTGGAGGATGTGGAAAGACTTGAGAAAGAAAGAAATGAAGCTTTAAAAGAAATTAGTAAATTAAAGGTAACACTTAATTTTTATTTGCTTTAAGTTATTCAAGAGACTGATTTTTTTTTTTGAGTTTGTATAGTAATTTACTGGTTTTATTGAATTTCATGTGCAGTTTTTCGTAGATAAATAAAATGGCAGTGCAAACAGTACTAATCTTGCTTACAATATATTTGTGGAGACAGTGAATTTTAGCTGTTATACTGAACACTAACACATTTTTTTAATCTGATCCTCAGAGAAATGAGACTAAGCGGACATTTCACAGAAGTGAATTTGGAGAAATGACTGATTTGCATGGCAGTTTTATTTAAAAATGTGTGATGCTAGTAACTGCAGAGTCTGAGCATGTGCTGATACTTGTGAAAGGAATCAGAACTGGAGGATAAATTAGTCTGTGTGCAAAATTAATACATATTTTCCCAGACATTACAAAATTCCCAAGACCTAAAGAAATAAATATTCTTATTGTTTCTTAATACACCAGGTTGCTACCACATTCCCATGGTCCTGAATTTCTTTCTTAACAAACCAAAAGATAGAAAGTTCTATATTCAGCATACATAACTCTGATTCTTGGACAGGAATATTGAGCTTGGGATAAAGACAATTTAAAAAATTGCCTCTTGGTCCAAAAAAATTCCTGCTGTAAGTTACAGGAACATTGGGTTGCAATGGTCAGAGATCTGTTCTCTGTTCTGTGCACAAGGATTCTTCTTCTGAGAACTTTGTACTGAAATGAAAGAACCCTGTTTACACTGAGCACAGTGAATACTGACCCAGAGTCCCTAAAGTGCTGATGTGGAAAACTGACAATGATCAATCTATAATTAATTGCCTTATTTCTTACACTCTTTTCCACATATCCCAGAAATGTTCAGTAAATAATCCTAAAATATTCAAGAAACTTAAACAGCATCAATGAACTCACAGAAAAGTTAGCTTTTAGAGATAATTTTATTACAGCTTTTGTAAAAGCTGTTGATAGAAATTAAGTATCGCTACCTGTGGTTTTAAAAGAGTGAATTGTTTCAGGAGCAAAACTCTTTCAAACTTATTGCTTATTCTTTTCTGTTTTTTTTTTTAAACAGGAAGAATTGTCTGAATCTGTGAACTTACAGAAACAGTTACGAGAGCAGCTACAAGTAGCCAAGCAAGTATGTTGAAGTTTCTAAAAATTATCATTATTTAAAAATTTTTAATTTTTTTTTTTGTGGAAGGGAGAAAGGAGCACTTCTTTTTGTCTTGGTGCTCATACAGACTACACTTTCACACTGATTTAAACACAAGGTGGTTCTTGTGTTACTTCAGAGTTTTTGATTAAAAGTGGGAAACTGATCCTTCAGTTTTTAGAGCAGTAATACATTTCTCTGCTATTGAATTGAGATAGGAACCCTAAGACCAGCTGGATCAATGAAGTGGGATAAGGATGTAGTAGAACCTTTCTGGTCCTAAGTGTTCTTGAAGAGATTTTGCTGTTCTTAGGCAACAGCGTGCCTAATTTATAACCCTAACATTAAGTATTTTATGTATCAGCCAGTCTTAATTGTGAAAAAATTACCAGGAAAAAAAGTTGTAGTCAGGGTTTTGTGAGGAAAGTCTTGTTTCTGTCTCCAAATCTATCTATAATTATGAGCCAGTAAATCAGAGTATTTGGCCTCCTTGCGTCTCTTAAAGGAAATTCCCAATTAAATACAAGTCTCATGTCATTTATAGTCTGGATTCAAAACCAAGTAACTTTCCTGTTCCCTCTTTCTCCTGAACACCCTGTCAGCTTTTTCCTTCTAATGAGCTGGCTGCCTTCCCTCCCTCCTGCACTGCTGCACCTGTTCTTTGCGGATTTCTCATGTCAGATGTCATGTAAAAATGCAAGATAAAGTTTAAAAATCCCATGTATTAAGATGAGTTTTATATTTTTGGTCATAAGATTAGTTGAGCACCTTCATTATCACCTTTTATTCCTTGACTATAAGAGAGCTGCTTGGAAGCTTTTTCCATTAGTATTGTGTGGTTTCTTCTGTATACTGTGGGAAATAAATTGGGTTATCTTGTGGATAAAATTTAACTGGAAGATTGTTCCAGTAATGCACTTGAAGTTCCCATCCTCTAATGGGTTGACTATGTTGTTCTAGACCAGAACATTTGTTCCATGTATTAGTCCAGACTAAAGCTATTACCAAGTACAATCCCCAGTACAAACCTGCTTTTCCTGGGAAGGCAGCCTTGGGCAGGGCTGCTTTAAGATATTTTAAGTGGCAGCAGTGCCCGTTTGCCACCACTCGAGGTCGTCCCACTTTTATTTTTCTCGGGTACTGTCCTGTGGTGGTGAAGTTCAGCTTTGCCCTGCAAACCTCCCAGGGATAAATACTGATTTTCTTGTAGGCACTGAAAGAGTTCCATATAGTGAAGTGAAAGAGAAATAATCAATAATATATAATTATAGCATTGTTTGATCTGTTTTAGGAGATATAAGTGGGCTTTTAATGGACATTTTCTTCTGTTTATACTTGGTGGATTTTCAAGTGTTTTGTGTATATATTTCCGTTGTTTAAAACCAATATTGGCACTGAGATTCATGGTGCTAAGAAGCTTTTTAGAAATAGGCTACTTACAGTACAAGTTGCCATTTAACTTACGATGTGCATTCCTGCTTCAGCTGAAGTTTAGTGAAAGGAGTTAATGAGTGCATTATTGAGCTCTAATGGCCTGATTAAAAGTAACAACCAAAGTAAACAAAAAAACCAATTTAAGTCTACGCTTAAGGTCTTCTGACTTCAGTATAATTTAAGCATTTTTTTTAAATTACTGCTTTCATGAAAAGAACGAGGTTTTAAATGAGGATATAGGTTACCAGTCATGTATTGGGGTATATTTTGTGGTATTTCTATTTTCTACTAATTGTGAATTGCAGAGATTACAGATTAATTAAGACAGAGGTACAAATATTCTGGTTAATAAACATGCTTTGTTAGTACCAGTTCATTAAACAGTGCTTGATTCAGTAACTAAAGGCATGAATAAACTCTTAAGATTACAAATGCTGCTAAACTTGCAGTGAGGTAGTAATTATTTTCTAATATTGATATGTGACAATTAAAATTCATTAATTGATCTCCTTTAGCTTTGAAGTTGTGATATAGCACTATATCTTTGGGGCTTCCTTGAAATCATATGTAAGCTGAAATTGGCACAAAACAGAGAAAGGCACTTTTGAGTACCTGAAGTCTTGCCAAGAGCATGAATGTGAAATCTGTAATGATGTCTTCTGTCTTCCTGGAGGAGTTGGACTGGATCCTGTGCTGCCTGAGAGTCCTGGAGTATTTCAGCCTGAATGATCCCTTCTGTATTACACCTTTTTCTGGGCAGTTTCTGTCAGCTGAAACACTTAGCTAAACATAGTAAATGGGAGAGGCTATAAAGATAAGATACTGTTAGTGGTATCCCAAACTTCTGGACTCGGCTCATAGGGCTGAGATGTGTAGTTCTGTGGTTCTTTTCTCTAGGAGGGAAAGAGAGGCTTTGAATGGCTGCTATTTTGGAAGCAGTATCTAATTAATTTTACCCTGCCTGAAAGAAGTATTGAGTTTATTTCATTAGTCTTTGTATTTTAATACATAGTAAAGATATTAAATTTCTTTTGAAGGATGATTTCAGCATACAATTTTTGTAAAAGTAGTCAACAAGCACAATTGACTTCTAGCTACAATTTTCATGTGGCTTAAAAGAATCTCTTGGTTCTGGTATTTGTGGTGTCTGGAGTAAAACTTGGATAAAACCTTCTGACACTCTGAACCCGTACCCTGAAATTGCTTTTTTAAGGATTCAGCTTCTGTCCTCCAGCTTTTGGTTCCTTATTGGTTGTAGTAGCTTTGTACCAGATTAGGACAATTGGTCCCATGAGGCATTTATGTAAATGAAGTATTAGCAGCTGCAGATCACCAGTCTATTGTGTCTTAGAACCCTAGATTGGTTTGGATTGGAAAGGACCTTAAAGCTCATCTCATTCCACCCCCTGCCATGGAGAGGGACACCTTCCACTATCCCAGATTGCTCCAAGCCCTGGCCAGCCTGGCCTTGGGCACTTTTTTCTTACATTTGAGTGGGACAAGAGCTCGTGTTTCTGAAGTGGGTGTTACCCATCAGCTCTTCACTGGTGGGGCCCCCTTACCTGCACAGGTAAGAGAACCCACTGTGTCCCCACAGCGCCAGCTCCAGGAACTGGAGAATGGGGAAACCTGGAGTGGAATCATTTCCCTCTGTGCCCCTCTGCTCCAGCAAACAGCTCTGGCGTGTCAGAAGACTTTCAGTTGTAGTGTGTGCAATTGTTTAATTGTAATGGAAGAAACCATTGTTCCTTAATTATTCCTTTAGGTCTTTTAGTGTTGAAATCTGGTCATACTTAGTCTGCTATTACAGAGAAGTTAATATTCAGCAACTAGGATTCTGAAAAAACAACAGAGGAGTAAAGGCAATTCTGGATGATAAGAGTTTAAACCTTTATCTCAAGGAGGTCTTCTTTCAAAATGAAGACCTCCCTTTTCATAATAGAAATTTTCTCTTCACTTTTCTCATGTCAGTTTATTTAAATAATTCCTAAGTGTGGGTTTTTAAGATGCCACGCTTTTTCAAGGCCTCTGTGTTCATTTGTATTAGTCAAACTTTGCATTGGAGCATCTTTTCGCTTTTGTCTCCAAGTCTTTTTCCCTCCTCCAGCCTGTCTCCCAAGGATGCCTTTGTTGCTGAAGGCTCCCAACTCATCCTCTGTATCAGCAGGGCCCAGCTCTTCTTGCTGTTGACTCATTTTGTTTCTTACAGTGGCAAGAAAGTGCCCTCCCCAGAGGTAGTAATTTTGACTCCTGCTTCTATAGATTGATAACTTCTTAGAAGTCCCTATGTTCCCTGAACTGTTTCTAGGAAAAAAGGAGTGCCACAAGCAGCTTGCAGGGAGGGGTGATTGTTCTATTGTGCTTTCAGGGAGTGCAAGCAGTAATGGCCCTCACTGCTCTTAGTGCTGCAAACACACAAATGACACCAACATGAGGAATAACAGACGTATGGAGCAATAAGCTTGGGATGAGTCTGTGTTTCCAGGTGCAGGTGGTCCTCGTGTAGTTCACCTAATGCTTCCAAAGGAAAAAAGAAAATCATTCTACTGGCTGTCAAATTAAAGGTTACTTAAATGGATCTCTTACCACTTGTGCCCTGTAACAGAAATTATACAACACCAGTGTCACCTGTGTTCATTAATGGTGTTGCTGTTCTAGATGTGTGGTTACTTCTTCTACTGCTCCGTTTTCTGAGAGACCGGGATGTCCCTGGCCGTCATCCAAATTGGTATTATATTGCAAAGATGAGGAAGATGATGTACTGGTTATATGTCACCGAGATTAGTTGATTTATGGCCTGGAATATATTGTTCATTAAGACTAACAGTGGAGAGGTTAAAAGTCATCTGAAGCTGAGATAGGTAGATCATTTTACAGAAAGAACATTATCACAAAGTGTAGGAAAACCTGACTTGAAGGATATTGATTGTAACAGAACAAATGCTTCTACGTTAGGAAAGAATTAAACCTGCATTTGTAAGTTTAACTGACCTCTTTATAGATGTTTCTATTATGACACATGTTATATGCAATTTCTTCCACAAAGCAGGAAGATCTGGTCATCTAGGTTTTTTAGAAACAGCAGTTTCAAACCTAGCTTCTAGAAGGTTATTTCCTCCATGTTGAGGAGTCATAGTGTGTTTCTCCTCTACACTTGCCTCTTTTCCCTCTAGTTCCATTCCCAACCAGGATATAATTATAATAAGAAGATGTAATAGGTAGACTAGGAATAGAATATTCACCTAAGTATCCTTAACTGAGCAACTTCTACAAAAAATGTTTAGCTCTGTGAATTTGTATATTCAAAGCTTATAACTTTAATTATTCAGAAAATTGATATAAAGTGATTTTTCATACAGATTAATTAATAGCTGAGGGGAAAGATGGTTTACTGGTTTTGGTGCCAGTGAGCCTGTACATTTTGTGTGAGTAGTTTGTTTTATTCCTAGTGTGCAAACTCATTTTTAGTTTGACTTTCTAATTTACTAATCAAAGTTAACTTCAATTAATATTCAGTCCTAAAATAAACTGAGCAATATCTTTCTTGAAAGGAGATTTTGCAACATTTAGGGATTACACTAGCTGATTTAAAACCTAACAGTTTCTGATTTTCTGTTTTCTGTACATTATTTATATATGAGTTTTATCTGACTTTCTTCTAACGTTCTGTGATAATACAGGATATTAGGAGCATAATAGGAGCAGGAACTAGGCAGAAAAATAGATTTTATAAAAAGCACTGATTCTGAGAAGAGGGTGGACTGAATACTTGCATTAAAAGTCCATCTACGAGATTTGTGAGCTGTGACTAGAGTGTGAATTCAGGCAATAATAATAAAATGAAGTAACATCTCATTAAGGTACTTTTTTGGTGTGGAAGCAATGGGGCAGATCAACAGCATCTGGTGCATTTCAAGGAAACCTTTCATTCAAGTAGATTTTCAGTAATTATAGAACTCGTTGTTTATTAGGAAAATTATGTCTCTGTACTTACCTATTTTTCATTTGCACATCATATATTAAAAATTAGCAGTTGAACCCTCTAACCATGAATGCTAACGGGTAGCCCTGATGCTAACTGCAGTACTTGTGAGCTAAATCTCTTTTGGTAGTTGGAGTTAAAACTTTTCCACTGAATTGTATAATCTGCAGGAAGCCAAGGCAGCTGTGGAGGAGACAAGAGCCCTGCGAAGCAGAATTCATCTTGCAGAGGCTGCACAAAGGCAGGCCCGGGGAATAGAGATGGATTATGAAGAAGTGATTCACCTGTTAGAGGCTGAAATCAGAGAGCTGAAGGCTCAGCTCGCTGAGCATTCTGGCCAAAATAAAGTAAGCAAAGCCTGTCAGAGTTACCATGGTTTCCTTGCTGTTGTCATGTATCTTGTTTTCATTTTCTTTTCATCTGCTTTTCTAAAGTAGGTCACTGTTTGTCTTGTATTATTCAATAACTGGGATGATGTGTAGTGAAGGGGGTAATGTGAAGTGTACAAGGCTTCCTTTATCCAGACATCTTTGGGCTGCAAAAACAGGAGCTCCCAGCATATTTGGGTTATAGGTCAGAATGGCACATCTCAGGCATTAAGCATGGAATAGTTTCAGGGCTGCAGATATATTGTCTTTAAAGACTACAGCTTGCATATATTTGTATGCTTTTGTACTCATGTCACAATGGCCTTCAGGTTTATGTTTCTGTTAGGCAAATAACACCCATGTCCTGTTCTAAAGTAAACTTAGATTTAATCAAGATAATCATTTAAATGCTACTAATCCACCAAATTTTTTTTTTAATTGAGCCTTATATTTTAAACCCACTTCATCTCCAGTGAGGCATTTCAGAACAGGCTAAG
Organism: Dryoscopus gambensis; assembly: GCA_013389985.1. Classification (NCBI taxonomy): domain Eukaryota; kingdom Metazoa; phylum Chordata; class Aves; order Passeriformes; family Malaconotidae; genus Dryoscopus; species Dryoscopus gambensis. Next base: position 7,935 of record WEIT01035522.1, read on the forward strand.
AAATAAAATATTTGAGGTACTTTAAAATTTTTCCCTGTAACTCCTGACCTGTATTCTAGACACAGTTTGAACAAGTGCAAGCAGGTTGACATTTGTGAGGTTACCTTGTTTTTCTCATGAAAAATGGATGTGCATATGACCTGGTGAAGAAAACCTACTGAAATGTTGCCTTATTTAATCCTGAGAATTAATTTAATATTTCAAGACATTAGGAGGTAAATTCAAGCTCTGAGGTAAACAAGCTTGCAGCGAATAGCTTAGCAAGTCCCTGTGCCTCCCAGGGAGGAATTCCTCTCATCTGATTGTGAGTGATGAGGTGAATCACATCCTGGAAGTTCTTTCTGAATGGCTGGGTGAGATGCCCCATCTTTTATGTCAGGTGTTCTTGCAGCACTGTTTGTTTCCTGGGACTTGTATAAATAGCCAAATTTTAAGAAATTCAAAGGATGTCTGTTGCTTTCCTGGAGGATTGTTCCAGAGATCCTAGCTTGAATTCCTGAAATTCTGACTGACTACTTCAACACCTGTGTGGAGATTTGAATCTCTGCATTTCTTATCCAAAAGAAGAAGTTTTAAGTAGATACCAACTCCATATTATAGCCTTTTTAGTGTGAAAGAGTGAGGTCCCTCACCAGCTCTTTCTCCAGAGTGGACAGTGGAATTACCAAAAAAAGGTGTTTAAATCAACAGATTCTTTGATATTCAGGGTGATGATGATTCTGCTGCTTTGTACAGTGTATACAAACAAATTATTTGCTTCCAGTAAAGTTAATAAGTGGGTTTTGGTGATTATTTTGGTAAGAGTTTTAGAGTAGGTTGTGGGCTTTCAGAATGATCACCTGCAGTGTGATGTAAAAGTTTATTTTTAACTACAGTGCTGTCTTTTGTATTTTGGAGAGATCTTTCTAGATCCCGTGTCCAGCACACAGCTCAGCTAAACAGACCTGCCCAGGTGCATGTGAGGACTTCACTCGTGGTCCTCTCACAGGCACAGTGCCAGGGACTCTAACGAAACCCAAAGCCTCCAGGACTGGATCTAACAGGGCTCACATCCTCTGTACTGAAGGAGAGAGGGATGCATAACACTGATCAATAGGTTATACAAGTGCATGCAGAGACACCCTGGGGGGTAATTTCCTCCAGGATGTGCCATAATTATTGTGTTGGCCAAAGGATGTGTGGATGCAAACTAGGGGACTAAGTTTGTTCTGGCTGTTTATGGCACCCTGCTCAGAGATACTGTCAACCATCAGGTTGGTATTTCTGATCCATTCATCAGTCAGTTCAAACTCTCTTAATTTTCAGCCCTATCCCTGTTGTTATCTTCCAATTTTAATTTACCTTTCTGTTATTTGCCAAAATCTGTTGCAGTTTGGAGCTGATTTGCCAGCTGGTCAGGCATTCCAGTTACAAGTTTTGCAGAAATGTAGAAAAGAGTGTGTTAAACATTCCAAACACTCAGTTCACACCATATCTCTGTGTGATCCAGGGAAGAAAATTATTAGAATAAAAGCCTTAAAATATCTTTCCCAGGAGAACACTCAAGACTTGAGAAAGAGGGTTACAGTGCTTGACTGCCAGCTGCGGAAATCGGAGTCTGCCAGGAAGACATTTGAGGTGGCCACTGAAAAATTGCTACAATTTGTAGAGGTAACTTTGCCGTTTCATTTCTAGCAATATCTTACTTGGAAAAGGTGTGTGTTGATGTTTGTGAGAAATAAACATAGTAAGATGGCTATAAACTAGTTTGCAGAGATCCTTTCATTCCTAGAAATATAGATGATGCATAAGTGTACAGATCCATCCAGAGGTTTACATAATCTTTGTGTTTTGCTATACTGGACAAATGAAAATGATCAGATAATTTTTTCTACCTAAACTCTATCAATTTCTGTTAAACTCCTCCGAAGAAAAAGGCAGAAAAGCTAATATTTGATAATACTTCAGAATGTTATGAAACAACAACAAAAAAGTGATGGTGTTATATTTACTTCATTTAAGGGGGTTATAATATTTTGGATTTTGCTTTTGCACTTCTAGCTGGGAAACACTAGACTCTTTAATTGCAAATCAAATCCCCCACCCCCAAATAGAACATCAAACTACAAGGTATTAACTTTTTGACTGTGTTGATTTATAAACTATTAACTTCTTGACTCTGACCAACAGGTTGTGCATGAAATACTTTCAGATAACTCTACTTCCTCAACAGTTTTAAGGTAATGAAATGGCAATATTAATAATGAAAAACACTACTATTCTTGCCAAGTCTCCAAAAACTGCCTTGTAGCTATTTTTTTTCCTATGCTTTTGCTGTGTAGTTCTGAGTGCCATTTTATTGAAAGAGAGGGAATGGCATGAATTATAAATTAGGCTTTCAGGATACAGCTTCATTAAAAACCTCTGAATTAAATTAAAACAGTTAGTAATTACATAGCTATGATTGTCTGAATGTTTTCATAAAATAATTATAATGTACTAAAGATTAGTTAAAATGCAAGGAACCTTAACAGTGGGTTATAATTTTTCAATATTTTTTTAGATTCTCCTAGGTGATTTTGCATCACAATGAACCCAGTAGCATATAAATAAATTGATAAAATGTGTATCCATTTACATTTTATTACTTTTATTGTTTAAAAAGCTGCTGGGAATATTCAAGAAGATTTAAGCAGCCTTTGGTCCTTCAGAATACTGGCATGATTGTGCCTATATATCCCAGATAGCATTCCATTAATATTTATGTAACAGTAAAATTGTTCAGTCTCTTTCCTGCAGCTTTTTCAGTACAGCTCTCAAGGAAATCAAATGTATTTAAGTGAAGTGAACTGGAACTTTTTTTCAAAAAACCTGTGCAGGCTTAGACCAACTAGGATATCATAGATAATTAGTGAGATGCTGTACCCATTGGCACTGCACGCAACAGTGATGTTGTCTGTTTTATAAAGTTCATAGAGTATATTTTAGTAAATGGATTTATTATCAAATACTAAGCCAAGGTGACAAACTGACTCACTAACAGCAGAGAAGAGTTGGGTCCCATGAAGCAGTGTCCCTTCTTAAATGCTGGTACGAAAATTCCATTTAAGTTCCTTTCGTGACACCCATTGAGTCCTTGACTCTGCATTTTAAGTTGTGAATGTTATTTGAATTTTCCGAATACCATCATTGTTCAGCCAGGACTGCTGCTGGGGCAGACTCACTCATTTCGTAGCGTGAATCTTTTTTGTTCATACAGTGAGAACAAAACCACTTTAGAAAAACAAGTTTACCTTATTAAAAGGAGCGGTTTCCTTTATCATCTTACAAATAAACACTTATTCTTTATTCTCTTAGTGACAGGAGAACATTGTCCACTAAAGCACTTCTGGCACGGCTGGGAAGTGTTGGACCTACTGTCACCACATCTCTTGCAGCAGAAGCTGGGGACCTTGCCAAGTCTGTCCGTGCCATTTTGGAAATAGATTGTGAGTGTGTCCATCTCTGTGTGCTTTGAAATCTGGTATCAGTTGATCAGCCAGTAAGATGGATAATTTCATTTAAAATTGAATGTGAACTGGCAGAATAAATCATTCCTAGCGCAGAAGGACAGAGCAGGTTCAGTGCCAGTTCAGGATGCATCTTCATCAAATATTCTTAGAATATAAAGTTATTCCAGAGTACATTTCTTCACAGGAAAACTTAAAGCACAAAATTAATGCCAAAATGAGGAACATGAAGATTACCAGAATCATGTAAAACTAGCAGAATTTCATTACTTTAATGCTCTGTTTTTCATACTGGAATATTTGCAAAATGTTATTCTGCTGGATTTACATGAATATGTATCAAAGTGTTTTAATGAAGATGTTGTTGCTGTAGGGAGTGAATGTAGGCAGCAGTTCCGTTTGTAGATATCCGTGTATGTCCTCAGGTCATGAACAGAAATCTGTTCCCATTGGTGAAAATGATGGTAGTTCATGAGAGTTACTGTAATAAACTGTATCAGTTGAAAATCTAGGAAACAACTTTGACTTACCATAGAATTCCTGGTTAAGATCATTAAAACAATTGTGTATTTTGATGGTATTTGCCTCTCGTTGAGCAGACATGTCAGTTCTAATCCAGCTTAAATGGATTGGTTTACAAAAACGGAACAGAAATAGTACGTTACAGGAGGTTTTGGAAAGGTGGTTAATTATGGTTGCCCATAATTATTATATCAAAGATTTGAATAGCTTAGACTGTTTAGGAATTAATTTAGAAAGAGACCGAAAAAATGTTTGTTGAGAAAGTAAGATATGAAAAATAGGGTTTTTTACGTTTTTTATGAGGCATTTATTTATTACTCACTCTGTGACAAAGAAAGCAAAATACAAAGATAAAATCTGTTCAGAAGTGTCTGGAATATTAGAGTTAGACTTACTGGTGGAGTGAAAAGAATAACAGGGACCAGGAGAGGAGATAATTGGTTTTCCACCAGTGACAATGATAGTTCTGTCACACTGAATTGGTTTTATTACCCTACACAGGAAATTGTGCAAATAAAACTTTTGGTTCTAAATGCAGCTGAATTCTAACATGTGGTTATGTCAAACTGTAGTGGTTTTGTTCGCATTTCTTACCTTCTGTGAGACAAGAATTAGGAGGAATGCAAAGCAGGCTCCATACTTTAAAGAATATAAAGAAGTTTATTACTAACAGAATTAAAAGTAAAAGGAATTAAAGCAAATTTTTCTGTTTTTTCCTCCAGCGCCTCCCCTTTTTACCCAACTCACACAAAGGATAACAAACTATGATTTTGGTCAGTATTATAGTTCTTAAAAGCGTCTCCATTATTTAAGGAAAAAAGGTTTTCTTTTGCTTCACGTGGTTTCCAAACTGCTCAAAGGGAACAGACCCGCCCAGAAATTCCACTGCCACGAACAACATCTCTCCTATGAATCTTGCAGTCTTCCCACAACTGCCAGCATGGGCCACACACGGGGTGTATTTTTTTTTAAGGATAGGCAAATTCTAGCTTAAAAGCAACTGCTCTCTTCACAAAAATCTCTGAAAGTCTCTTATAGCTCTGAGGTGACCATGACCATGTTTCTTTTTCCCACAGGCTGCACACAAAATTCACATCCCCCCATGTCTTTAAGTGGATTAAAGAGAAAAGAACAGTTTGTGATATTACAGGTTTTAGCACAGCCTGCAAAAAGTATTTTTAAGCTTCACGCTGGGTGCGACTCCGCCCTCTTTTCCCGTCACCATCTTCAGCTCCATCTCCCCTGACTTACTTTCTCTTTCCTTATGACCTTGGAAGTCACCATGATTTTCTTCGGGCTTTACATTGGAGAAAAAGCCTCTTTCTCTTTGTGTGGCTGGCTCCTCAGCTCAACTCAGCTACGCTGGTCACAGAAAGCTCTATCGGCTCCCACCAGGTCTGCGGGGGGCTGCATGAGGGGGGAGGGAGGCTCTCCACCCCTTCAGAGCTGCTCCGGGTGGTCTTGGCTATGCAGCAGCTTAATGGTTGTTTCTTAGCTGCCCGCGGCTCTGAGGGGGGTTCTCCCGCAGCTGCCCGGGGCTGTGCCCCAGGGCCGGGGGAAGGAAGGCCCAGAGCTGCTCCAAGAGACGGGCCTGGGGCCCATTTTCTCCCCGCCTCCCCGTGGGGGCTCAAACACCAAAGGGAAGTTCCCATGTTTCCCTGCAGTTTAAATATGTAAATTTCAAGAAGCGTTATTGGTCTAAACTACTGTCCATCAACTCAGATTCAAACCACCACACAAACGTAATAGGTAGAATACACGTTAGAAAGCTCTGGAGCCACAGCAGGGATCCTTTTTATGAACCTGAGAATCAAAAATTGGTCTGCAGAGAAGGATTTAAAGATTGAACGTCATCTTTCTGAGTTCATTCTGATTTGGAGAGCATTACAGATAGATTTGGACGCTGACAAGCTTAAGTATGAGATTAAAGCTTTAAACCTCACTTGCTTTCTCTCTCGCCTTCAAAAAAAAAGTTGTTAAGGCAAAGGAGCTATCTAATAGCATTCTGTCTGCAGTGTTCTCTGCCAGCTTCTCACTAAATGTTTCCCATGTGATCTGAAGTTTTCTTGCAGATGGGCTGTCATAGAAAGGGGGCTCTTGTGTATGTGGCATTTCATAAATTTCATACATCAAAGAGAAAAGTGTAGTAGAGACTGCAGTGCAGACTGAAGGGTTTCCTTTCTCCAGGAAGGTATCCACAACATAATAATTTGTTATTGAATTCTTAGAGAGAGAATTGGAGTTAATATTTTTGAGGTTGCTCAGTGGTTCAGAATGTCTGTCTGGGCAACCTTTGTGATACATTTACCTTCTAAATAGAACTTCTCTTTCATTATTTGCTTCATTCTTGTAAATACGAAGTAAAGGAGCCCCAGCCAAAATTCCTCTTTGATTCATTTACAGTACATGTGAAACAAAGTCTGGGTGCCAAGACAAGGTTGTAGAGTGTTTTTCTGACAGAAGACTGCTTCCTTTGTAAAAAGTCTTCCTTGACAACCAGGTCAAAATGATATATTTATGAATTATCTGCACAAATTATCCCCTTCCTCTGTAATAGCCTGACATTTTGCCTGTGGCAAGAGGCTTGAAGAAGTTCAGTGTATTCCTGAAAATCTTCAAGTACATATTGCCTTGTGATACTGCTGCAGATCAGCTTTCAGCTCTGCAGGCTGAGTGACAGCTCTGTGAAGGCACTTGGGTGATTCTTCAAGCGAAGGCACTGAAAAAAAACAACAGCTCATTTTCCAGGGCTTACTACTTCAGGATCCTACAGATCCTGAAATGCAAACAATGAAGTAATAAACAGAATAATCAAACTTACCCCTTGAAAGAGCCATTCTTCATCTTCTTTAAAGACTGTAAGCTATTTTTAGAAACCAAGCCTTGAGAGGCCGTTCTGCTTTGCAGAATGCGAGCATCTCCTGAACACTTGAAATAACTTTCATTGTACAAAGGATAGTAATGCCTCAGTGAAGAACTGCAGCATTTAAAAGTAGTTGCTGCCTGCACTTAGTAGACCATATGGTGCAAATCATGCTAAAAAGAATAGAGAAAGCATTTTCTTCTTTTCTCTTACAAATTTAGAAAAGGAATACACTGGGTACGGGTAATGGCCAAAAGCTGATTAACCCTGGAACATACTTATCTCCTCATCAAAGAGCAGGCAATCAGCATTTTGAAATGGGCAGTTGTATAACATAGCTTGAAAGTATTTTGGCTGCTGATTTCCGCCCTCTGCCTCTGAAACTTCTGTCCAAAATACAGTCTTGCTGTAGTTGACACAATCCCAACCATCCATATCCAGGAAGTGCTCTGAAGCCAGGTTCTCCACTCAGCAGGAGCTCAAGCAGTGAATCTTGATCTATTTTATCCCATCACATTCCTTTAATTTGCTCTCGGCCTGGGATCTGACACAAGGCAGTCATGCTGAAGTTCACTCAAATTATCTCCAAATTAATACAGATTCCAAAAATCCTACTTACCTTACTCATATTGATCTTCCCAGTCACTATGCATTTGATTTTGAAGATCCTACAGGCAGAAGTTGCCTGGATTTTATATTCAGTTTCCTTGAATGCTGACTAGATAAGAGGATGGAAATTGCTGCTGCTCAGCATCCATTAGTGCCTGTTCTCTTGATGGTTAAATTGCTGTTGCTTTTTAGGCAATGCCTTACATCTTCGGCATTGAAAGCTGAAATATTGGATCTATCCATTTCTTCAGTTTAGGGATTTTTCAACTATATTGTGTTCAAATGCCAAAACCATTCCATAGTGTGTTGGTTTAGCCAAATGCAGAAATACATTGTCCGAGAGAGGGCAGGTTACAAACCGCCCCTCCCCCACCAGGTTCGGGAAAAATAAACCTTTTCCTCAAAGGAAAGTGAAGGAGAAAAAACTATTTATTTAACAAACACACAGGAAAAGGATAATAATGCTAAACAGTAAACCTTCCTCGCTATAGAAAGAAAACCTGGGAAAAAATCCAAAGTCCTTCCATAGGTAGCCTCTCTTCTCCTTCTCAGAGCGGGGACAAGGTGGGCCCTCCTCCACCCTGGTGGAAGAAGTCCTGATATGCTCTGGTGTGAAGCAGTGCAGGAAAAGAAGAAGGAAAGAAAAAAATTCCAAAATTCCAGGAAAACAAATTCAGCTCTCCGGAGAAAAACGAGCCGGGAAAAAACTCTGGCTGGAAAGACCAAAAAAACCACTGTTTTCCCCGCTCCTCTCCCCTCAGGCTCCCACTGCAGAGGGAAAAAAAAGTCTGCCAAGAGAGCATCTGTGTTATCTCTGTCTGTCCTTGGAAATACGAACTGTTTTGAAAAGTTCTGCTTGAGTTTTTTTCTCTCTCTCTCTCTCAGGCCAGTTTAAAGGCATAGAAAGGCATAAAACTAATTTCTGGGCAGGCGACAGCGATGGGGAATACTCAAGTCATCCCAAGACACATAGTCAGGAAAGTGTTGGTCCCTTCCCATTCTGTTGACAGTGTGGGTGGATCTAAGCTATAAAGTAGAGTAGCAAGGCTTCAGAAATAACAATTTTGTTATTTCGAAAAGAGCCAATATTGTTAAGTATTCATATTTCTTTTGTTTGTTGTAGGCCTGGTGTGTTTATTACAACGGAATAAATGCTATATACATTTTTGCTATTTTGTTCTTGAATCTTGTATTTATGAACACAGCAGTGCTGTAACTTTGTATAGGTAATTGGCTGTAGTTTATCAGCCAGGACATGGGCTGTTCCCTCTCCCCTTTTTACCTTATGCCTGTACATCAAAATGTAGCTGTAATTGTGGCAAGGACAGGCATGTCTTGGTTAACTTCTGTTAATTTGGCTCCTGATATTAAAGATGCTGTATCTTCTTGTATTTTTAGTATTAGACAAAATTATTTCCTGCAAAGTCCAGTTTGTGGGGAGGAGTGTGTATTGAGAGAATACCTCTGACATTCTTTCAGCTGATGAACTGGAACTGTGCCTTTCCTTCCTCACTGGAAGTGGTGCTTGGGAAAGAGCAGCATAATGATAACTAAAGAGATAATTGTGTATTCATTGTTCTGGCAGGACCATAAATATTTCAGTGAATTTCTGAAATCAGAAATAGAAGAGATGTGATAAATTATACAGAGTATATCCTGAATGCAGCTGTACAGCTCCCTTATTAATAGTTTTTGCTAGCAAAAGAATTAAAATTAGTGCTGTGTGCTTTAAAGGTAGAAAGCTTATGTTTGTCAGCTAAACATATGCTGAGACAGTACTTCCACTAGAAAATACTAATTTGGTGAAATTAATGTGTATTATTCCTTTGAAACTTTTAACAACAACAAAAGAGGTGAGTTTTCCCAAAAGAGAATTTATCAACTGTTTTGTTCAAAGGAAAATTTCACAGTTTTGCTAGTCCCTGAAGGTTGATTTTTTTTCCCCTCCAAACAAAAATACTTAATGGGAAGATAGTTTCATTTTTGTCAAAAGTAATAATATTAAGTTACTCAGTTAACTTTTTGCTGTTGAATCTTATTTGTGTTGACATTTAAAAAAAGGATGAATCTCAGAACTACATTAATACTGAGATTTGGCCTGGTCATCTGTAGCTGCTTCTGCGTGAAGAATTGTGCTTGAATTTTGTGGGGACAGCTGTCTTTTGACACAGAATATTGTCATTTTATTCCTCCTAGAATAAATAGCAAATGCTGTCAGCTCCTCAGAAGCAGTGTCCCAAAATCCTTTGTTCTTTACCAAGGAGATGGGAGTGCCTGTGGCATTGTCTTTGTGACTTCCACAGCATCTGAAGACAACGTGTGACATACAGCCTCTTCCTTGTGTAGCTGCAGGATCTCCCAGTTTGCCTGGAATTCGGAATTCAGTCCCTGTTTGCTCAGTCTCATCTCGTAAAGTCAGAGCAGCGCAGGACAAGACGGCGCAAGGCGGGAGCTTGGTGCTGCTCTGAGCGCAGCCTTTGGCTCAGGCTCGGTGGGACAGGGGGATTCTGCTCCCAGCTCTGCTCCGCGGGAATCTCCCTGGGAACTGGGATCAGTTGTCTCCCAGCTCAGCCTGTGATGGGGGCTGTGGGTCCCTGCTCTCAGCCACGTGCTGGGAGTCAGGGACCCTGTGCAGAAATAGTGGCTACAGCTGCACAAACTGGTTTGTCCAAAAATTAAACTTACCAAGAAATTTTAATGCTGTTTTTATTAAATTGCAGAGTGCCCATGTTTCTTTTCTGATCTGAAAACTTTGTTGGTGCAACACAGGAATAGAGTTTGGGAATTGAAATAAAACTTGGAAATCTTTCTTTTACATCTTCAGTGATGTAAACTGAGAATAACCCCTGACTTAATTTTAATTCTTCCAATACACAACATCAAATATACACAAGATGAGAAGTGGATCTGCTTCACACTATATTACAGACCTTGTTAAATTTTTGCCTTATTTTGAAAATGGGAATGTTTCATTAAAAAATTGATAGCTGTTCTGCAACTCTTTAGATACGTTGCAAATCAGATCACAGTAAGAAACCTGAGGGTGAACAACATACATACTTGCAGAAAAATTAAAATTCAAAGTTGCATAACAGGGAAAATGCTTTCTGTAATCCTCAGGAAAAAAATCCAGTCATATTGAATACAATTTTACTAGGACACAGTCAAGACTTTGAAAGCTTTTTCTACATAACTGTTTACTTTCAGCAAAACTTTTAATTTTCTGGAAATAATTTAAATTTCCAATTTTGCCTGCATGGTGAATAAGAATGAAGAGTTGTAATTCTAACAGTGTTCATAGAACTGTAATTTCAAAAAAAAAAAAAACAAATCTGTCCAAGAATCTGAATATGTTTCATTGCAGCAGAAAATAAGTGTTCCACTTAAGAAATGTAATACTGTGCAGTATTGAAAATAATTCCAATATAAATGAAATTGAGTGTGCATAAAGATTAATTTGAAAAGGGAGCACTAGACCTGTGAGACAAGTCTATTCTCTCTCCAGTCTGTAAAATCTGATGCAAACTGCTTTAATGACATGATTCCTACTCCTTGATTAAAATTATTATCCCAATTTTAAAAAGGAATTTGAGTCATGAAGCAGCTGACTTGATCGTTCATAGGTAAGAACGACAAAAACCCAAGGATTTAACAAAAGTCTTCTGAATTTAATATTTATGGTTTTTTCTGATTAAGTGTTTTATTGATAGGAAATTCTGAAAGCAGCTCTTTTTTCTTCCTGGACAGTAACCCACAATTACTAGAATCTATTATTACACTAGAGATACTATTCCCCAGCATTCTTGGGTAACTGTCATGTTTATTAGTGACTTGTAAAAATACTTAGTTTCTGGTTTATCATTACTGTGAGTGATGTTTATGCGGTGACTTTTCATTGAGCAAAAATGCCTGGACTATGGAACAGTGTTAGGGAGCACCTTTGCACTGTATGACCTGGAAATCTTTGTTAGGAAAGGGAATCACTGATGAGGAAGCACAGGCTGGAGCACAGAGACAGCCATAGGCTCCCTTACAGTTTTCTGAGGACGTTTTACTGGGTTGAGTTTCTTGCCTTTTTTTATCATAATTGCTGCAGTTAAGTACTGTAGGTCTGATGCAAAGTTTCAGTGCTGTGTGCTGGATCCACATCAGTTTTTTAATGCATGGTTGTCCACATGTTTCTAGGTAATTTAGACTTAATGCTGTGGTTTCCAGGCTGTACTTGGTCATCAACCACTGAACCGCACAAGTCTCGTGACTGATTCACAGCTTGCCTGCAGAACCTGGACTCTCTTATATTCTTTTCAATTGCAAGATTTATTATGATAATCTGAGAGAGGTTTTGAGGTTGGGTGGTGAACCCTGACTCAAAAAAAAACCTGAGGCTGCTAAGTTGTAGCATCATCACTGATGAAATAGTGATATTTAACTGCTTATCTGTACTTAAAAGCAGTGCCTGTAATGTTCTAGAAATAAGTTATGCCAGTGCAGACAAATCAAGGCTGAATAACAACAACAACAACAACAAAAAAAAAGCCAAAAAACAAGACCAAAAAACCCTTTTGCTGTTTCACCTTTGGCTTTGGTTTTGCTGTTTCGTTTGGTTTTAGTGTTATTATTGGGATATGAGTACAGGTGCTGTCTGATAAGCCTTAAAAACATTCCCTAAACCCGGTTTCTCTGGCTAGGATTGCCTTGGGTTTACAAGAAATACTTTGAAGGAGACAAGAGAGAAGTTTTTTGGTGCGTAATACAATTAAAATGTATCGCTTCTGTGAACACAAGACATAAAAATGCCTTGCAAATGGGAAGCAGAAGAAATGTCTGCATGTAATGTAAATTCCACAAAAGTGTAGAAAAGTAGCACGTGGTAGTTTGCCACCAAGGCGTCAGAAAAGATTTGGCTGGGACGACCTATAGCAATTAGGCAGTGCATCTATGTGCCTCCAGCAACACAAATATTAACTCAAACAGATATTTGTCTAGCATATCCCACTGCCTCTGTGGGCCAATATTGCTATCCTCAATTATCTTTGCCACTCGAAAACTTTTCCTTTGGCTTAAATCCTCCTCACTGTGGTTAAAGCCCATTACTACTTGTCTTGACCCCTGTAGTTGTTGAGAACACCCCATTAATTCCACTTAGTGGCAGCTTTTAACATATTTGAAGACCATGTAGCATCTCCACTCTGTTTGCTATTCCCTCAAATAAATGACACCAGTTTGCTGAATTCTTCCCTATACCACATCTCTCCTGGCCACTTCCTTACCTTTGTATTTCTCTGACTCCTCTCCGATTCAGCAAAGTTGTATTGAGTTCTGTACTTGAGACCTTCCTGTGGGAGACAAAAATGGAATAAGCTTGTTTGCTTTAATATGAAATCGTAAGAGGTCCCAAATGGTGTTTCCTTTCCCCAGTAGTTCCGTGTTACTGGTTTGTGTGAAGTTTGAGCTTTATTCTACTCCCAGAACCAAAGGCAGCTGGGTGTGCCCACTTCCTTCTGGACAGCTGATTATCCATACCTTGAATACAACACTCTGCTGTTGTCTTTATTCAGCTGTACCCTTTTTATTTCAGACATTTGATCCAGTTAGTCAAGCCCTTATAAAATTCTAATCTTGTTTTTCAATGGCATTTCAAAAGAATGTCCTTTTACCAGTGGGTTTTAAATCCTGAATTACCCCCGAACTCCCCTTCCTTGGACTGAAACCACGTTTTGTTGAGTGTGAGTGAGGAATGCTATTGTTTTCACCTAACTGGTCTTACTTGTGGGTGCTGTTACAGGGCCCAGGAACTAGACCCTGCCTGTTTAATTTGGTGTCCGAGAATCAGAACATTACAGTAATTATGGACAAGCAGAGAAGCCAGATAAAAGCTCACACTAATAAGGACAGAATAATTTTAGACCCTGATCAAATCAGAAAATACATTTAAATATCAGTTATGAACAAGCTGCATGCTGAATTATTGGTGATTGAATATGCATGTTAATCCTCATGTTTCACAGCAAGGAAAAACACAATTCAGTGTCTAAAGCTTGTATTTCAAGACAGTTCTTTATTTTGTGACCTAGATTTCAGAACTCTGTTGTTGCTGCTAGAAAAGCAAATTATTCTCTCTCCATTCACTTACCTTTAATGAGAAAAGATGAGTCAGCTTTTGAATAGGCACTGCCTGTCCTGACTTTCAAATCAAAACATTTTAATAATGAAAAACAAGTGATATTATTATATCTTAAAATACAGATGACCTAACAAGATTAGTGCAGTCTCATTAGGGTAATTTCCAGCATCTCTCAAAAAAAAGGTCATTAAAGAGCAGACCTTTAAAAGTCTATGGACTTGTTTAGTTCAGACTGTGATCCCTGTATGAAAAAATTAGTTGACTTTGTGCCTCTTCCCATACAAGTTGTGTTTGCTCTTGGTAACTATGGAGACTGAAGTCAAAACTCTCCAGATTCAACAATTCTACTGGATGGTAAATACTTCCTAAATTGTCTCTCTATTAATTTCTGTTGACATAATGATTAGACTTTTGATATATTAATCCTTCATTATAGCATGGTGTTTTGACATAAGGGAGGAAAGAAACTTTAAAATTCTGTGGCACAGAGATGCAAATTGCTCCCAAGTCAGAGAAAATACACAGGGGAGGCAGGAATTGGTCTCGGCCCCAGATCAGTGTCTGAAAGCCAGAAAATACCCTGGTGAGACTGGAATTTGTCTTTGAGGGGTCAGTCCCAGATCTGAGTCTGACATCCTTCTTCTTTGACTGGCAGGGCCAGCTCAGATTTAGTCAGCTGGTTGTGGGGAGAGGTGGATACCCCAATGTTTCCCTGTGGGTCTGAGTGTCAGGGAGCACCTGTGTCACCATTAAGGTGACCAAAACCAAAGTGACCATTGCAGTGGAGCTGATCCAAAGCACTGTGTGTGCATTTGGCAGTCAGTGCTGAGTTCATTTTCTTTGAGCATCCTGAGAGACCTGGATTCATGCTGACAAGGGGAAGGGGGATGAGCAGCCCTTTGTTGGGAATCAGCGTGTGCTGAAGCTATCAGGGCTCATCTTGTCTCAGAGGGCTCGTAGGCTTTGCTGTCAGCTCCTGCAGTTGTCACATTTTTTCACTTCTCCTCAGTAGGTAGGAGTGAGAAGCTGAGGGCCAGCAGAGTTCCTTAGACATATATGGCACACAAGTGTGTTAATTTTAATGGAAAGAAGTAGAGGCAAAGTTGATTGCCAAGAGTGAGAGAGGAAGCTTTTTTAAAAGTGTGTTTTAAGGAGAATTTGCCAGAGGAAAATATAATTGCTTGGTGCTTATAAAGGAGACCTAAAGGAGGTACAAAAAGTATGTATGGCTCAGACTAGATCTGTTACCTCATGGCATGAGGCATATGGATCATTAACTGGGAGTTCAGGAGGGAAATTTTTTGCCTTGCATTAGTGATTGCTGTGGGTATTGTGCTTGGTAATAGAAATTTTCCTTTACCTGTAAATTTTACCTTTACAGTTCAGGTAAAGTTCAATCTGCTAAATTAAGGCACTTTGTGATTTTTTTTCCCCTTCAGATTTATAACAAAAAAGAAAATCTGTCTTAGATTTTAGGAACTTTTAACATGATCTCTAAAATATTTAAAATTATTTCTAAAGCCCCTTCTTTTACCTATGTGTAGCTCCAGGCTTTTTTGTATCAGGCTAAAGGGATAGCTTGAGTTGATGTATTCTTAAAATTCCTGCTTCAAAAGGAAAAAACACTACTTTGGTCAGTCCTTGCTGTGAGGTGAGCTAAGCAGAGAGTGGTTCTGTCTCTCAACTGTAGGTGGTTCGTGCCAGCCCGTTGTACAGTTAAATTTCATCATCAAAAAATGTGAGATACTACCTAGCAAGAAAGACATATCATGTAATACTATTGCTTTTTAAATCTCAGACAATTTCTGTTCAATTCTAATTTTAGGGAGTCATTTTAATTTGTTACCAGTGAATGCTTTCTAATTAAACTTGCATTTAATGATCACATGCGTCAGTGAGCAGTGTGAGCTGACAGTGATGGAAGTGGGTGGATAGCACAATAGATGCTGACAAGAGAAGTTGATCGAGTAAGGAAAGGAGATGGATGAATTCCGGAACAGAGGAATTAGGGGAGCAAGAATGTAAGGAAACTGGGTAAAAAGAAAAGAGTTCTTGGGCCATGCAGTGAGTTATTCCAGGCTATTTGTAATTACCTGGTCCTGGTGGTGAATGCCCTGTGTGCAGAGCCTTGAATTTCTCTAATAAGAATGGGTTACTCCAGGTTCTTTTAAATCAGCTGAAAGTGGCTTGTACCAATTCAGAACAAGAATGTCTTCCAGAGAGTACTTGTTCAATGAATTTAAATTTTGTTAGCCTACATGGCATTGGTGTAAAATCCCCCAGTGATGGACTGTTTCTCTAATTTAAGAATTAATAATGTGTTTCCTGTCTTCTCTTCAGCACTTCGAGGTTCATAGGTATAAACAAAATTAATTTTTAATTTAATTTATGCAAATATTCCTCAAAAATTACTCTGTAACTTGGAGTGCATTCAGTCAGCAGTGGAAGCAGTAATGTGTTCTTGGCTCATTCGAAGTGGACACCATCATGTTGATAGTCAATAGTGAGAAACTGCAAAAAAAAGTCTGCAATTAATTCATGGAAAGGAATATTTTTTAAAAAAACTGGAAGAGGCTGAGAAAATGTAATGGGGAACATGCTTTTACCGTTTTTCAACCTTAGCAGGGAGCACTACCAGCCCTGTGATCCTCAGGTACCGCATTTCTCTTGCTGTGTCACTAACTGAGACTCAGCTATTGCAGCCTTTAACACTAAAATAAAACAAAACGTCTTTTAACTTGGCAAACTAAACAGATGGGACCCACTGGAGGATAAGGAACACTGGTATGACTTCTTTTTCTTTGCAGCCTTTCCTGTGAAAGAGGTGGATTTCTGCATTCTGCAGTTTTCTAATTTTTCTGTATTGCCTTCACCATATCAACAGATTCTTGACCACAATAAGCCAAATAATTTGGAGGGGTTGGTCGCTACATCCTTTTGTATTTTCACTGGGCAGCCAATAGCATTTTAGGAGCAGTGTAGGTGAAATATGCAAAAATCAGTGTCAGATAATCAGCATGTTAAATGCATTTTTAAAAGCAAATAATACGAGCGAGTAGATTATGCAAAATCCAGTGTTTGGTCAGAAGGAGCTGGTCTGAAACCCCTCCCAGCTTCCACTATCACTCACCTTTGAGGGTTTACGCTCTCCTGAGCTAATGCCTAAACAAATGTATTGCACCCATGACTGAAATATGATAATATTGAGGGACAAGCAGCTTCATGGTATCTTGGCCTCCTCAAAATTCATTGTTGAACATCTGACTATCAAATGTGTGATGTGGAAAGACTTTGGAAGCCTGTTGATTAGAGGCATATTGAAACAAGCTTGATTTTTTTGATCCGAGTTGCTAATGAATTACTTTTTTTTGATTATTTTATATTATTTTGACTACTACTAACCTCTTGCACAGATTAAAATGAGCATCACTTCCTCTGTTTGCTTCTCATCTTCTTAACAGTCCAAATTGCTTGGAACCTACAGCACCTAAAAGTTATGCGAAAGTAGATAATTAGTCTTTATCTGAAAAAGGTGTAGTTTGGAGGTTTATTTTCTGTTGTATTTCCAGTATTCACCTTCTGAAAAGGTACAATTTTAAAAGTAATTCTTTATCCTTCTTAAAGACACATAGCAGGAACCTCATAGCTCAGGTGACTGTAGCTCTCATTCGTTTCTTAAGACCTTCAGACTGAGCAAAGTTGGTTCTAACTTTGGATTTCCTTCCTTGTTATGTAGGAGAGGAAAATGTCTGTACTAATGTCTGACCACATGTGCTGTTTGAGGTCATTCTTATTTCCTTAAATTTTAGTCAGTTGACTGGTCATTGTTCATAAATTGCAATTGCTCTTGTATTCAAACTGTTTTTAATTAACTGTACCAAGCTTTTCACAGAGAAGTATTAGAATAGAAGAAAGACATTTATAACAATTTGTAATTTAAGAATTAGCAAAAAGATCTAAAAGTTGTCCATATAATCCTTCAGCATGAAACAAACTACTTAATAGCTCCTTCTAAATTGTAAGTTGTAATTGTTTTAACTCAAGATTAATGAGGTTGCCAACATAGATGGGTCAATATGTTATGATTAATAGGCAGTGGGAAAACATGAGCTCATCTTTCACCATGATTGTCCAAAGTAAGACAAATACTGTTCCTGAAGCCTGGTTTCTAGGAACAGACTGAAGGGAGACAAGCCAGTCTGCCAACCATACTCCAAATCAGCAGAAGTTTCAGTTGCTACTTTTTCCCAGATGTCTCCACTTGAAGACTACTGAGTCCATCTTTGTTTTATTAAGTGACCAACAACAAAAGAAAAGAATTATTTCTTTTAAATGGAGTTTGATATGTGAAAAAAAGGAATGGAATGTCCCCTCAGCAGAGTATTGTTTATGAAAGGAAACATATTTGGTTTTGGGAAGAGCACTTGAAATGATCTAAAGTGACACACAAGCAAATGCCAGAAGTGCATATTCACTTCTGAAAGCTGTTTTTCTGAACCTGAGTGTTTATAATTTAATTCAAAAAAAAGCGGCAAAATACAGCTTCTATTATTGATAGCCTCAAAAAATAAAAGGCCATTTTGTGCCTGCACCCCACTGAACACTGGACAAACAAGGGTGGATATTTCTCCACAGATTTTTGCTTCGGCTGTGTCAAATTACATAACTCACAGAGGAGTTCCTCTGCTGGTCTCACACCACGATACCTCTGGTGTCATCTCTGGCATATTCCCATATTCCAGTAGCACTCAGGAGTCCAAAACCAGGCAACGCAGAACCAGCAAATCAGACCATCAGCTTTCCATCCTCTTCGCATTTCTTAAATAGCTCAGAAGAGAAGAGCCAGTGGCATTGGGGATCTTGACTAACACTTCTTCCTTTATTATTGAAGCCACATGAAGGTTTAAATGTTGATAAGAGCTGAAATCGATGGCTATTGAAAAGAGATCAGAATTCAGAACCACATTTATCAAGTGACAGAGAAAACTGATTTTAATCTCCTTTAGCAAATCTTCTGTATCAGAAACTCTTTTAGCGGGTAATTCCTGTCTTAAAAAAACTCATAATTTTTTAGACTTTTATATTAACTACAAATAAATTATTAGGAGATAAATAAAGGGTATGAGCTGGCCCGTACTGTAGTATGTAAAAAAGATATGTACAACTGGAAAAGTCATAAAAGGATATGTTAAAAAGACATCCTTATTTCTGTTGTTGGTCAAAGAATGGTTCATTGTGAAACAGAATTTGTCTGCAATGTGTCTTTAGCATTCCAGGTAGATACTACATCCCTTAAACGAGATATTAATTCCAGATACAGACTGTTCACCCATAATAGAAAGGGTATTGCAGCCAGAGACCCTTTTAATGGTGGATAACAGAGGTGTGAAAAATGCTGGAAATTATTTTGTGTTTCACAGAAGAGCGCTTTGGGTGAGATTAGCACCTCTGGTAGGCTGTTGTCGCTAAGCACTTCTTCCAGATTCATCAGAGATGTTTGGTGCCTGCTTGTAATGGAAGGAGGGTTTTAAACTCTGGCCTCAAGGCCAAAATAAAGCACTTAAGGAGATACTTATCTTCAAGCATCTAAATAGGCCAAATCTAGATAGAATCCTAGTGCACAGAGCATTTTTTGAGCAATTCTGTAGGCTCTAAATCTCTCATTTGCTTTGAGTAATTTTGTCAAAAAATAAGCAAAATAGAGCACCTCTGGATTGCAGTATTTTGATGTCAGTCAGGACTGCAGTTTTGAGTCAACTGAATATTCTGCTGCAGTATCTGTTTTACTACGTTCATCTGCTGATCTCCACCTATCTTTTGCTTTAATAATTTTTAACTAGATTATTTAGGGAAAAAAAAATCACCCAGAAACATTACTGCAGTGTCTAGGTTTGATAACTGCCTGGGAAAATGAGGCTTTTCCCATAATTCCTGTATTTCCCTTTTCCTTTAAGAGACATGAGGGATCATGCCATGTGCAGTGTTATTGAGGGAGAGCACACGTTCTCTCTTGGGAACTGCAGGCAAAGCCTTCCATGTCTGTCACTTCCTACAGGTTTATAATTCGGGCTGATGCTCATCTCTTTTTTTCTGGGACCCGCAGTGTCAGTGCTGGTGCAGTTTTTGTCCTATTAAGCCAAGGAGGCGATAAAGATCGCTGATCTCCACACTTCCCAGGTATCAGGAAAGTTCTGTTTGCCTGAGGGCTTCATTTGCTCTCAGTTTTATATAACTTCAGAGCAGTGGTTATCCCAGCAGGCATCTCAGGGCGGGAGGGACCAGGGACCCTGACCGGCTGTAGCAGTGCTGGGGTGCAAACAACAGCAACTGGTTCCTCCGTTGTGTTTTTCACAGAGAATTACAGACATTTCTTTGGCACTAACCCTAATTAAATGCATATACTTAGAACAAAATGCTGGTAGTTGATTGTGTATTTTGACCAAAGTGCTCTCTCTCAGGAGACCGCTCTTCCTTTTGCATGCACAATTGCTTTTGCAATTTTACCTTTTCTTTACCTTGCAGAAGGTAAATAGTCAGAAGTATTTGAATACCAAGAAGCCCTGTATTTTCTGCTGAGATGAACTAGTTTTTAAATACTGTAAATCTGTAATTTCTTAAGACCTATGCAGACAACTGCAGCCAAATGTATTATTTATGAAGATTCATCAAATAGACTGTACCAGTTCACACGAGAAATTATAAATATGCAGGAAATCTGAGATCACTGGTGTTTACGTAGACTAAATCCTGTATATTTCAGACTGTTCTGACTTTTTCAGCTCCTTTACCTCCCATTTACTCCAGGTGAGAGCTTAGCAGCCTTTCAAAGCAAGTCCTGGGACAGACAACAAATTTGACCCTGGAGGGTGTGAGAAAACAGAGCAGGAGGAAGTAGATCAACTTATGAATGATTCATGGACACAGCAAGCTTGGAGGAAGTGGAGATGATGTCTGGGGAAATACAGTGCAAAACATGAGAGCTTTCTGGCTACCAGGGGAAATACATGAAATAGAAGTACAAATCTGAAAGGGAATGAAAGTATTAAAGGGAACAGCACTGAAAAGCTAGTGGAGAGCAGGTAAAAAATGTGGAAAATGAAAGCATTAAAAAACCTACAGATGGAGGTGGAATGTGGAAGCAAATAAAGAATGGATAGGATATACAATCTAATGCATACAAAGTCAAAAAGGCAAATAAAGCTCTGGAGATATCTCCACAGAGTTTCATTTCTAGGTGACATATGTATTCAGTGTTTTTGAAAAGCAGTCTTCAGTGGGTAAGGGAAGAATACAGAGCATCAGTTATTGCTACCTGTGTACAGTTCTTCATTTAGAAGAGAAAAAAAGTAATCATTTTATCAAATCACCAGTGAAAAAAGTGTAATTATCACTGATAAATGAAACAGGTGATATAGGGGATCCATGTGAGCACAGAGCAGTAAAATTATTTTATAATTGAGCAAATCCTTTGTCATTTATTTGGCCATGCATGTTTCATGAAGGAAGAAGGAGAGGCCAGGGCAGATGGAAGCCATTGAGGGATGAATCCCATTGCCATTTAAATAATCAGAAAATATCCACACTGAATAAAGGTCCTGTCTTTCATGGGAGAGGAAGGAAGAACCAGTGAGCATGTCTTGCATATTTATAGCTTCAAGCATCCTTTTCTTCCTCCTTTCATAATGGAGTCAGAGCCTGAGAACTGCTACGCAGCATCTACCTTGTGTTTAAAGGGAAGTAGCTGTGGATTATTCTCTTTGAAAGGTAGTGGGCGGGTTGTTTGGAGGAACAGATTGTAAAGATCTGTTCTAAACTGAAAATGGGAAGAAGCCTGAGATAAGTGACTAATGGGGGTAAAAGTGATAGGAAAAAAAAAAACAGTCCAATGGGTTTTTTCTTTTTCAGGCTGTATTGACTGATCATGGTGCTGTTCTAGTTCCAAATTCTCAAGTTCCCTTCCTGAGTTCTGGAGTTTTGGTTACTTGTTGCTCCCCACTTGGTGCCTACAGGTATAATTCCTTCTGAGAAGGTTTGTACCAGTTCCACTGTGCCCAGTCCTGATTCAATAGCTGCAATGAATTCTGTTTATACTGGAGAACTGAACTTATCCCTCTCCAGGCTTCCTAAGAAGAACCACACTAAAGACAAAGGTGTGACAACAGAAGAAAACCAGCCTTTTGAAAAAGAAATTTTAAAAAATAAACGTGCACTTAGGGCAGTCCTGGGGAGGAGGCAGCTTTCAAAGCTCAGATGGTGCGTGCAGTCCAGCACATTTTCCAAATAAAAGTCTTAAACCTAAAGCAGGCTCACAGATGGTTCTAATGAGCTGGTCTTTGAGATACACTGGGACTTGAACAAAAATAGTTTAACTCCTAAGACACTAACATTTCAAGATGAGTTTCAGGCAAAACACTTCAAGAACAATTTTCTTGCCTATTTAAATTTAATATATATTTTGTAGTCTCAAAAAACCACAATTTTTCAGAACCTTGCACTTGCCATTATATACCTGTTGTGGTGCGATTTCTGCACCCTTCCTGGAGACAGCTTAGTCCGCGGAAAGAGTCAGGAAAGACTCATCTTGTGGATGTTTCAGCTGATCTTTAATGGCGTCTGCAAGGTGGGGAATCAGCACACACACACTGACCAAGTCACGAGACAATTCCCAAGTTCCCCTCGCAGGGGGACACAAAGCCACCAACCAAATGCAGACCTGGGCTACATGTGACCAGGGCAGATGCAGGGGCAGGGAGACCCTGTCCCAGATCCCAAATTCACCCGAGCATCCCCCCCTCCCCCCAGGGGAACGGGGGGAGGGTCCCACGACAATTCCTGATTTTGTTTTTATTAAGAAGACTTATCTCAAGGGTTCCAAAATCTAACATTTGAAACAGCAGAATAAACACAGGATAACACAAATAATTTCAAAAGAATACAGGTTACTTTCCTGCCCCCGAGTCCCAATATACACTTGGAGGGGAAACTGAGGCAGGAGAGGGTTTCTGCATTCCTTCCTTTCTT
>WEIT01035530.1:0-28007 GCA_013389985.1 Dryoscopus gambensis
ACCTCCCTTGTTTCCTGTTGTCTTACTGCTCCCAAAGAGTGCATTCACGAGTGAAGAAGTTCTAGATATGTGATAACTAGACTATCCGTTTAATGTCTTTTTCTACTACCATGAGAAGTCAATATTTCATTTACACTTCTATCCTCTGAAATCCCAATCTCCTTCATGCTCTCCATCTTCTGGATTTTAGAATCAGGGTGGATCTTTCCAGCTTGTCTATTTACCTGTGACCATCTCCTTTTCATATCCTGCTAGTTTTCCTTTCAAAATTGTTATAATTCTAAATTGAAGCTTCTGTTTTCTTTTGTGACTAAAAATCTATTGGAAAAATGCTACTTTCCGCATAGAGACTGATTGCTACAGCTCATGCTACACACACACAATTTTCTGCTCTTTAGCCCGTCCTTTGACATTTTTCTACCTCAAGTTTACTGACTACTCAAGGGAAAAAAGATCAACATTTGAACACTCTAGGTTTTCAGGTCCTGTTTATATTTTTGAGGGGCTAGATTAAATCATAGAAGGGTATAGGCAGTGTGTTATAGTTATTTATTAATCCTTGGGCGCCTCCTTAGACCAGTACTGAGAGCCTTAAGTGAGATCACTAAATTCTGTATTGAATGCATGAGAATTGTCAAGAATATCGTTATGGCACCTACAGCAGATACCCCACAGAGTGGGAACAGAAGGATATAGGAAATTCAGAGAGGAGTGCCTGACTTATATGGAGATATGCATCTCCATTAGGAGTGTGCAAATCTTCATAAAGATACCTGTATCTCTATAAGAAATGTAAAGTCTTTCTAGGTTGTAAAGTAACCACATGCCTTTCAAATTATATGCATCCCAAATGAGCTTCAAACCTGCAATTTCTGCCTCCACAGAGCTTACTGGTTCCCTATTAGGATCTTCCAATCCTTAGTCCTGCTTAGGAATTTCTGGCCTGGAGGTATCTCCTGGCCTGAAAGATACAGCACCCATTTTGCATAAAAGATTTAGAGATTTGTTGGTATACTCACTAAACATGATCCTTCAGCCCTGAAGTTTAATGGTCACATAAGGCAGAAGGTGTAGAGTTTCAGTTCCAGAGCTCTGCAGGAAATATCCTGTAGAGTGGGCAGGTAAAGAAGTTTCCGTGCCGATTGTTATGAAAAGTATTGAGTTGTGAAAAACTAAAACAAATCATAGATAAAAACCTTGATGGTTCTCTTCTAATTAATTAATTTGTTGAACTATTCAATTCCACAAGCCATAGAAATTTTTATACAACCCATGAGTGTAAAAAAGCATTTTTTATCTCAATTAGATCCCCTTTGTAAGCGTGAGCTACAGAGCAAACTAGCTATCAGATTGTGGTTCTTAAATATTCCACAAGTTCAGATGAATTGGCTGGAGGTGCAATGGTGGTAGTTTGTAACTGTTTACATTTATAAAATCATGGTATATTGAAAAAACAATACTTACACCATACTTGATGCATCGTCCTTTTTTAAAAAAAATTTGATTGCTTTTAATGGCCTCTGTAAACATCTCATGATAGACTTTTAAACAAATATCAGAGATATGTAATGACATAGGATCACGTGAGAGCAGGGCATGACTTTAAAATGTCAGTGCATATTCAGAGTGATTTTGAGCACCATGCAGGTGCTCAATGATTGCAGGACAGCACTGGTGGGCTTTTCATGTCTGAAGTGTTGCAGTAATGTGTCAAGAAATAAGCCCAAATTAATATGAACTCTGCAAATTTCCATAAAGCAGGTGGCAAATTTTCTCTTTTGGTATTGTAGCAACCTTTTCAAAATGTGAATTTGATGGTGGTAATTTCCTTTTTATTCACTAGTTTTACACCAGAGTATTATCTCCTGATTTATATTACTGAAAGTCAGAAGACTCATTTCTTACAAAAATAAATTTCACACTGTTTTTCACTTTCCTGTCATTTGTATTTATCCCTTGTAGCATATTGTCCTTTTCAGTAATTTTAAAATTTCTCCTTCTTTTATCCTTACACATGTATTTATCTACAGATATTTCATTTATCCAGAGGCACTGCAAAAATTAGCTGGAAGACTTCTACACCTAAAAGGCCCTTCAATTTCCCTTTCCCACAAATAGTTAAAAACATAAGAAAAGAATGAGCGAGAATAAAATACTAAAAAATATATACAAATGGATCTCTGTAATGGTCTCTCAATATTTCCCAGATAGCTGGGAAGCTGTTAGATCCACATTAGATCATGCTTCCTTATTATTAGCCACTACCATCTGCCTGCTGTCATGAGATCATTTATTGAGAGTTCTTTTGATACGTATTTTTTAAAAGTCTATGTTGCTATCCAGGTTTCTATTTCTATTCTTGCCTGGTAAGCAACATCCATTTTCTCCTTATATTGCAGATTCCTTTTGCCTTCTTTATTGACTTCATGCCTTTATCAGAATCAGCACAGCTTTTAATGTAACTAGTAAGCCTGTCATTAGGGACTTGATGGAAGCCTTCCTCAAATTGTAAATAAATTATACTTTATGTACAGCCATTATCATCTTTCTCTAGGGGTTTCAATGGCTCCAAGCTTTTGTGGTATAGACCATATCCCTTTAGGCAAGATATCCCTTCAGGATATTTCCCTTCAGGCACGATATGCTGGTTGTAGTCATTACAGTATTACTTTGATTATTCTCTAAATTACCCCTCATTACTGTACATTTTCTTTGCTTTTCTCATTATAGATGTAAACATTGTGTGTCTGTTATGTTTTCAGTCATCTTTCCATTCAACTTCTTAATATACAGCTTCTCTCAGAGATTTTTGATGGATTAAAAAAAGAAAAAGCCATGTTTCTAGCCATGTCTGTCATGTCTAAAAATACAGGGAATTCAGAATACGGTTTCTTATTTAATTTAGTGTGATTAAGTAACTAATTAGTCACAATAGCATATTAAAAGGCATCTTTATTACTCTTTTGGGAAGTATTATGAAAAAGGTCTTGCTCTACATCTTGATTGTCAGCTGACCTGGGCTCTATCAAAGCTATAATAAGAGAAGTAAATTCCAGAGGTGAAGGGCTTTTGCTGAGAATTTCCTGCCAACATCCCCTGACATTTATGTTTAGGGACTCAAGTGTTGCAGCTGACCTCAGCTGTCATGGTGGAACACAAGAGGAGAAGTAGGTTACTTAATTACAGTCATTCAAAACCTTGCTGATGCTTAACAAGTTCTCTGTTATGATTCCCGTTGGGCTACATGATTTCATGGGCATGAACACTATTGTCCATTACATCACATCCTATGGGAGCATGACAGGATTTATTATGGGGAGTAAAATTTGTACAACAGCATCTTAAGCCGACATATTCAGAAAGTTCTTATGACCTTAATGACTTCATTTTTAGGTTTTTTAACATAAGATGTATGCCCCTAGTACGCACACTTAACAGATACAATACATTTCTATCAGTACAAATCTGTAAAACAGAGGCAGAACTCTTGAAGATCCACAGAAATCTGAGTATCTATTTAAAAAGTTCTTCATTCTTCTGTGCCTATAACAGTCTGAAGACTATTCATGAGTGTGAAGTGTTCCTTTTATCATCCTTTTGCATAAACCCACAGGTTAATCTCACTTCCAGGAATCTTTTCACTCACTGTTGACAAATAATGTAATTTATATTCTGTTTCCACAGAAGACATTAACCTTTTATTTGAATTTGTGCTCAGAAGAACACATGAAAGCAGATTTGTGGGTAAATTTCCTTTTCCTTTCTAGGACTTCTGGTTTTATAAAATTCATTGGAACTACTATTTTTCTATGAAGCAGAATTAATAAAATAATTTCTCTTGTACAGCCACCACCACCTGTTCCTACCGAGTGCTTGACAGTGCTAAAATTCGTCAGGAGCACTAGCCATATTTTAAGGAAGTAACCTGGCATTGTGTGAAATTTCAACATTATTGTTCTAATGCTGATGAGTCCCATTTTGGGTGTCAGACCACATAGCCCAAAGCATTTTAATAATAACAATTACTGAAAGGATCTTTCCTTTTTATTTCATGTCAGTAAACAGCAGTGGTGGTCATGAAAACAGAGTTCAAATTCCATGAGATAGTACTTAGTTGTCTGACTCATTTCACCAGCTGATGCTCTCCTCTAAACAAACCTGGAAGCTGTGAAGGATGAAGATACACCTTCATCAGCATAAGAGACTTCTATGTGTTATCCTTCTCTTGTCTAGTTGATTAGTGTCTAAAACCAGGATGTTGATAGGCTATATTGTGTCATAGTAAGAAATACCGCAATAGATAAGGTATGGTTTCCTACCCTCTTTCAGTGAAGAAACACATCTTTTCATTTGAAATTTAAGGTGTACTCTGCCAAGACAAAGGCAATAAGGCTTTAATCCTTATTACTCTTACAGATCAATTTTTGAGGTTTTTTTGAAAGTGGCTACATGTAGCTGCTAACTTCCTTTCATTAGACATTGTGTAGTTAGTTCGTCAGTTAGGTTAAATATCAAGTTGAAGACAGCCTTAGGCTACTTCTTTGTCATGTTAGTTTGCTCTTTTATGCAAGCTTCCAGAAAGAATATTCTAAAAAAATTTGTAAATTACTTTAGAAAAAGAAAAGCTACTTGATAAAATCTATTTGCTTTATTAGAGATAATCCAGCTAAAAGAGGTTATTAAATGCTTACCCTTACATAGACATTTATACATGAAGAAAAGAAAATGAACGTTTAGAGACCTTGCTCTATGACTTCAAGGTACAGACTGACATGTTTGAAATATAAGCCTAGAGTTGGGGTTTCTGAAGCAATAATATACTCAAAATGATTGAAAACTGAACAGAAAATCTCAGAAAGTTGTAATTAGTTGCACAAGGTCTAACTGGAGGCCTGTCACTAGTGCTGTTCCCCAAGGTTCAATACTGGGTCCAGTATGGTTAAATGTATTCAGCAAAGATTTGGATGAAGGGACAGAGGCTTCCTCAGCAAGTTCACTGACAACAAAAAGCTGGGCAGAGTGTTCAACACCCTAGAGGTCTGTGCAGCTCCTCAGAAGGACCTCAACAAGTTGGAGGGATGGGAAGAGAAAAACCACTGGAAAATCAGCAAAGGTGAGTGGAGGATCCTGCACCTGGGAGGAATAAGCCCAAGGATGAGGGCAGCTTGGGGGTTGATCTGCTGGGAAGTAGCTCTGTGGAGAAGGACCTGGGGGTCCTAGTGGACAACAAACTGTCCATGATCCAGCAGTGTGTCCTGTGGCCAAGAAGGCCAAGAGTACCCTGGGGATATGAGGACGAACATTGCCAACAGGTCAAGTGAATTGATCCTGCCCCTCTACTCAGCCCTAGTGAGGTGCATCTGGAATGTTGTGTCCGGTTCTGGACTCCTCAGGACACGAGAGACATGGAGCTCCTGGAGCAGGTCCAGCAGAAAGTGACAAAGATTATTAGGATTGAAGTGTCTCTCTTACAAGGATGGACAGATGCAGCTGGGACTGTTCAGCCTCAAGAAGAGAAAACTGAGAGGGGACCTTATCAGTGTCTCTAAGTATCTGAAGGGAGGTGTCAGAACATGGAGTCAACACCTCTGCTGTGTGGTGCTGGGCAACAGGACAAGACACAATGGGCAGACTGCACAGGAAGTTCCACCTGAGCACGAGGAAGAATTTCTTTACTGTGCGAGTGACCATACATTGGAACAGATTGCCCAGAGAGGCTGTGGAATCTCCTTCATTGGAGATACTCAGGAACTGTCTGGACACAATCCTGTGCTGTGTGCTCTGGGATGGCCCTGCTTGAGCAGGGAGGTGGGACCAGATCCACCCACTGTGGTCCCTTCCAACCTGGCCCATTCTGTGATTCTGTGATACTATGATTTTTGCTAAGAGTATTTAAGCCTCCAAAGTAAATCCAAGATTTTAAAGAAGGCATATGCAAATGTCCTCAAATTCTGCCTTCAAAATAAAGTACACATTCTTTACACTGAACAAATAATTCTGGATTTACCCAACAAAGGCCTGAGGCTTTAGTCTCCAGGACCTTTATTTTTTCAAGGTAAGCTATCACCCTTAAAATATCAGTTGTGGCTTTAAAGGAATTATGTACTACAGATTTTTTTTTTAATTAATTTAGATATTTTAAATAGCAGCAATGCTTTAGCAAGAACTTTAAACAGGCATATGTAAAGCATCATACCAAGAGATACACTGCTCACAGAACTCTTCTCCAACACACATTCTTTAGAATTTCCTTTGGTTTTAGTTTCTGTTTGATCTATGAGGGGATAGTTTAGCAGTAATTGCAACCTTTACAATCTATACACAAATGTCAGAAAATCTATATATCTTTTCTCACAAATTCTTCTAGTTGATGATGGCACCATTTAAATTAAAATTAAAATTAAATATTGTCTCTTGATAGAGACAGTAATTGTCATCACTGATGATTAAGAACTACCTGCCTAACAATCAGGAAATGACTCAATTTTGATGTTATCTATGCTTGTTAGAAACCTGAAAGTAATGCTTCTTCCTTAATTGTGTTTCAAGATCCATATAGTATCACAAATAAAAGTTTCTGTCTTCTAGGAGCTAATGCTTAATGGGAAAATACCACTTAATTTTAAGAAAATCAGCTTTCTTTTTTCAGTTGTTGGAATTTTCTCTTTCAGAGTGGGCTACCATCACGTCAGCTTTAATTTGCATGTAGAAATAGATCATTTTACCTCATTATTTTTTGGCTAACTTGAAATGGAGTTTCAATCATCATATAAAATGAGAGAGCTCTTAGTCACATTTCAGAATTAAGATATAAAATCCTTTCTTTCTCCAATGTTCTTTCTCATGTGTGCATGTACTGTCAGATTAGAAGTAATTCAAGATTAGTGAAACATGGTCAGCTTGATTAACAACCGACAATTAAATCATTCCCCTGTGGAAGACCTTAATACTTTTTAATTCTTGCTATTGGGTTGTATAGATCTAGTACCTATTACCCAGGCTGCCATCAGGGACAAAGGGAATAGTGTTAGCTGTACTTTGTCAAACTCCAGCAGAGCATGCTGGGACAATGTGGGCAGGGTATTGTAAACATCTATGATTCTATCCACAGAATCTTCTACACAAATCATCAAAATAATAATATATGGTTATCTGTATCACTGGAAATTCCATGTTACAAAGTTAAATTTCTTCTCGAATAGCAGATTTTTACATTGCCTGAAAGCAAACTGCAGAGACTTACTGACGTTTGCGCTTTACCCAATTATGTAAAACTGAACTCTGATGTGAACCTTTTGTGCAACATAAACTAACCAAGGTAAGAGTGCAATTGTCAACTCTGTGGAGAAATACACAATATAAAAACTAATATTGAAAGAACGAAAGTAAGCATTGCACATATGACTACATATGATACAGCAGTAATAAATTGTTTAGAGCGCAGAACAACTTCAGGAGGAAGTCTAAGCTTCTGTATTTCCTGTCTAAGGCTTGCTTTCAGTGCAAATGTTGGTTGGAATTCAATCTTAAAAGCTTGTTTTTTGCTATTTGAGATTGTGTGAGTGAGCCACTGTTTTAAAATTGTCACTGCCGTTTGAATAAAACCAGAATCAAACACTGAAATATTTAAATGTATTCTATATTTTCTAACTTGTGCAGTTACAGTTCAAAGCCTGGTAGATTTGAGACATAGTGATGAAAGTCTCTGTTGCATGCAGCACGGCCATCACTGTGGCAGCACTGCAAACTTTTCTTGTCTGATCTGTCAACCTCTGGAAGGCATGATGCTCAGCAGCTGATAAAGTGCTTTATGCTGAAACCAAAATTATGGGTTCTAATGAACCTCAGAAATGCTGCTGTCTTTGAAATGTGACTCCCTGTCCAGTGAGAATTGGGCTGTTTTCACAGTATTGAACAGCCACTGGATGATAATGACCTTCAATAGCTACAGCTTGGGGCTAGATCAGTGTTTGATACTAAGAGGTGAAAAGCTTTCAAACTCAGCACCAGTCCCTTGAGCTATTTAGTCCTTCCAATGACTTATGTCTTGGTAAACATAAATCCCCTTTGTCCTCATCATGCTTGTTGCTCTGCAGCAGGTTTTCTACAGGTTTTGTACCATTTTTTACTATAGATTTTCTGTAGATTTGAACCCTATTCATATCATCTGATGCATGCTCTTGAAATGTTTTGTTTCGAAGTCTAGCAACATCAGTTAAGTGTGGCTTTGCTGGGTTTTGAGGCTTCAGTAAAAAAAATTTGGGCAGCTGCATATCTCTTTGTCCTTTTTGTTGGTGCAATCCAAAGCTCAGTGGTGTGGTGCATAGTTCTCAGAAGCCGCATGGGTTGACGTCAAATCACCTTTGTTGCCAATGTTGTGGGTAAAATTACATCTTTAAGGAAATATGTGAATGGGAGGAATAGAGAAAGATAATCTCTCAGTTTTCTAAAAACTCAGATTTTCTCTTTAACATAAATAAAACAATCTGCCCAGGATTCTTCTTTCCTCCTCACCACTTCTGTTTTCCTCTTGATTGAGTAGGTCAGTAATGTAAACTGATAAACTGCTGAGAAACATGATGTGGACATGAGGACTTTCATCAAGCTTATCATTTTAGAATGGCCTCAGGTGAAAAACATGTATACCTACGTGCTTGTACATGTTTGCTTTATATTCAATATTTGTTAAATATTTTCATGATAGCTATAAAACAACAAGGTACATATAGTCCTGCATTTTGGGGAACATACTGTGACACAGGGAATTCGCACTAAAAGCAACAGCTCTAAAGCATTTTTAAAGTAAAGTTCTTCTTCTTCTTTCCTTACCTGGAGTAGCACCCACATGTGTAGGGTTTTTTTTCCCTTGAACATTTCCTTTGAAAATTACTTTCAGTTGTGGGTTTTTTGGGGTTTTGGTTTTTGTTTTTTTTTTTTTAAACCATTGGCTGATTATTACTGTATTTAGACCATGCCTTGTCCCTGCAGATTTACTCACTAAAAAGGGTGTCCTCTTACAAACAGATTAATTCAAATCTACTCAAATATAGCTTGGCTTGGAATACATGTTTACAATGTACTTGATTGTAAAGAACCTAGTAGACTGCAAGCTTTATCAAACTAAGAATATAAAGCATAAAACCTTGTGTGCCTTTGTTGTTGTACTTTAATTCTGTTAATCGCCCTAGGTAAAGATTAGCTGCTGTTGTCAATTTAATTCAGCTTCAAACAAAGCAACAAGGTCACTTCTTTTTTTTTTTGTTTTTTTTAAGCAAACAGGATTGAGTTGTCATGTAGTTCTAATAGGCAGCACAGGGAATCATTAGTCCACCTCAGCTCCCTGACTGATGGGCATTTCACTTCAGTCATCTGACTGAGCACTAGTGGCCCAGTACTATTGACACCGTGTCAGAGCTGAGAGAAGATGCCTTAATCGGCTCAGACACTCTCTGCATTGATTTGACAAGTTGCTGTAATGACCTTCTTGTTTTTCTGAAGGATTACTGTTTACCCAGGGAGGTGCTGCTGAACGCATGTGCTGCATTGTCATGGAAACTATTATTGTTGCGTCTTGATCCCATTAATGTTCTGGTGTGTGACACTGATATGAGACACTGAATATTTCAATGAAGTACATTCCACCTCAATAATGTTAATCACTGATGATTTATTAGACCCATAAAATTTACAGGTAGTTCTGTGTCGCTTGGCCAGCAGCAACAGAAGGGCTGTGGCTGCTTAGGGCACTTTCCTGCCTTGATTTGATATTTTATGGCCCAGGTAGCTTCTTTACTTTGAAGGAAGAAAGTGCCACGGTTTATTTTGTTTGTTTTGTTTTCTAATTTTTGCTCTTTGACTTAGGTAGCTTGCCAGTAATTTAGGATGATTCTGGTTGAAGAACTTGAGACATATATATCCATAAAGAAAAACAGTATTTTGGAGAGAAGAGGGTTAGGTGATATACGGAACATTTTCTTCATCATGTTGAAAGTGTAGCAGCCTGTAACTAATACTTTTCCCTCTTTCCTTGTAGCTTTAGGGTAATGGCAAGTTGAAGCTCATGAGCTCAAAGCTCACGATTCTAAATTCACACTTGTTCAGTGGAAGCGTATTTTTCTCAGCCATTTCCTTCTTGTGTTTGGTATATTGAGTGTGTGATCTTTACTGTCTCTAGAAATTAGTTTCTTAGTACACCACATTTGGTTTAAACAAGCATGGTTCCAGCAGTGATTTAGGCAAAAAAAGAGTGAAAAAGAGCCACTGATATGAAGGAAAAAATTCTAACAGTTTAGAAGACACGATAACTGTTTCCTTGGAAAAGGTAGTACAGCAGGCTCTCTTCCAGGCTAGGTCTAATGATTAAGCTGAAACAGAAGTGGTTATTCTGACAAATTTGAGCAATTTCCTGTATATCGATTTTTGATGAGAAGAAAAGAAAATCTTCAAAGTTTTTTTATGTGAAGAACCATCTTTCATACTCAGCTTAGTAACTGGGAAATATTGTTGGAAAACATGTCAATACAGGCTGAGCTCTTATCTAGGGGCCATGGGCTGCAAATGAAAGAATAGTGCAGTAGAAGTAGCACTTTACGAAAAAGGGGTTTTATTTGAAAATTAAGAATTATTTCAGTTTTACTCTTCAGTCTTCATCTTAAGTGTTGCAAGGCTACTCAGGCCTAGGACGTATTATATCATAAGAAATCTGACTGAAGGAGATGTTGAAATCAGTGCTTAGCTACAGTAACCTACTGTTTCTCTCCATTCCATCCAATAGACAATCATCCAATCATCAGCTAATACTTTAGGTTATTGACAGAAGTGTCTTATTGGCTTCCTTGTTTAACCTAATAAATAATTAAATGCCTTTCACAGTATTTGAGGAAGTACTGAGTAATATTTCCTGCACATTGCAATCAGTTTTTATCTGATCACAGAGTCATTAATATTTCTGCTTTGATTCTAAGTCATCTGAGGTATTGTTAGAGTGTCTTAGCACTTCATTCACAGTACAGGCTACTGAATGCTCTTTGCAGCATTTGTCTTTGAGAAAGATGTGCAAAAATCATAGTCTTTGAAAGATTTATATCTCAGAACACAAACTAGGAAAGTTTTCCAGTACATCATCTAGAACAGATGGTTTTTCCTACTGATTAACTATTTCACATGCTGTACTATGGTCAAAGATGATTATTATTACCTTTCTCTTTCAATGGAGAGGAATAAACACTTCACAAATATAGAATGTCCCAAATTCTTTTGAGAGGAGGTATTCTTGAGATGCAAAATACATGCTCCTGTATTTGCATTTATAGTTATTTCTTGTTGGCCCCCGGGGTCATTCCTAACATGGGAAACGTTCACTTCATGTTAGGAAAATTTTTTGGTTTAAAATATGCTCTTTACTTGAAAAGACTGTTTATATAATGAATTCTGGCTTAGAAAATATTTATCAGGTTCACCTTCTGAGCTTTTTATTTATTTGCTTGGAACTTCCTAGTCCTCTGTTTTGACAATGAAAATTCTGGATAGCAGTAGTTTAACATTACTCAGCAAATGCAGCAAGTAAGCTCTGGAATTAGTCAGGGTCTGACATGGTAAGGAAGCAATGCCTTCACTTTTTGACTTTCAAAGGTGCAGAGCTATACTTGGTTCTATTACATAGAAGAAAGCATCCGGTTGAGACAAAAAAAATATGGTTCCTTCATCTTCTGCATTCAGCCCAATACACAGGCAGCTGCTTGTTACATAGAAGAAAAAATAGAGCCAGGAATTTTCCTTTCCTGATTCAAACAAACCTGCCATTCTCTTATGGTCCAGATGCTTTCTCACTTAGTAAAAAAAAGGCTTAGGTTGCCAACATTAAATAACCAGGCATAAATAAATATAATTAGTAGTATTCCCAATTTTAAAATTTCTTAGCTATTAATCTTATGCATTTAGAAATGTACTTATGTGTGAGCTACATACATATTTCATGTATTAAATAAAATGTGTTTCTATACGAAGAAATCAGACAGGAAAAGACAAGAATATGTACTATGTGTAAGTAGAAGTATTTGAAGTTGAAGGAGTATTATGTGGTGCTCAGTTAAATAAATACTAAAATTCCAGACTCCAGAAAACTCCACCAAAAACATTCAGTGTAAAACTGCTAGTAGACAGTATATTTTCTGCTATATCCATATTACATTACCTGCAATTCAAATTGAAGACTGTGTAAATGTGGGATTATTGTATTAGTTTGAATTGAAATGTATTTCAAAGTGAAAGCTCAGCACATTGCAAAAATACCTATATAGCATCAGAATGTTGATTTAGCCAAGAGGGATACGGCTTGCAGCCAACGTGGCCCTTAATGACACTGAAATTAAGAGTTTAATCAGCTTTTTTTTTTTTTCAATACATAGCTTTGAATGAGACCCTTTGGGCTAAAATAGAATATTTAGGCTTAATTTTATTTTTTTTTATTGCTGATCCACTAAGAGTTGCCTTGGTCTTGTTCAAGAACTGAAGTGGACGTTTTTACATCTGGAATGTAAATTTTGAATGCTAATTTTGTGGAACCTCGAAAGTAAAGTAGTTTTTGGGTCCTTCTCTATTTAACTACTCGGTGTTTTTTCTTCACTTAAACAAAGATCTAATGGATGAGGATTGCAAGATCTAATGGATATTTATTAATCTTTTTGATGAAGTATTTTCACAACTGCTGTTCCAGTGCTAAGCACTCAATATCATCCCAGAAGACTCCTCTCTAATCATATCAAATCCTTAGGTTTTACAAGCCAAAAGTGAAAACAGTTGTGGGACTTTTTTTTCCCCAGAATGTTGGTATTTGATCTTTTGAGAAAAATCTTTATCCTTTTCAAGGATTCCACTATATTCTGTTTGATTTTTTGTTCTTCTATGAAAAATACACATAGCAAAATAGTTTAATTTAGAGACAAATTTTAAATTCCAGGTCCAAAAATAAATGAAACTGCACCCTCTATCCTTAAAGACTGCCTCAACCTTTTCCTGGTTAGCTTATATGGTGATCCTCATAAGAGCTTGATATTCAGAAGAGTGAGGAAAGGGGATATCTTTCCCATATAAACCAGCCACTAGAGCTCTGTAACAGGCTGGCCCTAGGACTAGTTGGCATGGTTCTACTCTAGTATATTAAAGGACTTCATTATAAACTAAACCCAGTTTAACAAACTAATCACTAAGTTTCTTGCTTTACACATTAAGCGTCTTCTTGGAGAGCTGGTTCATACTCATACTTTGAATATTGTGTGCAGCTTTGATCACCACAATATAAGACAGATATTAAGCTATTGGAGTTCAAAAGAGGGTAATGAAGATGCTGAAGGGCCTTGAGGTGAAGCCATATAAGGAGTGGCTCAGGTTGCTTGGTCTGTTCAGCCTGGAGAAAAGGAGACTGAGGGGAGACCTCACTGTGGTCTCCAACATCCTCGCAAGGGGAAGGGGAGGGGCAGGTACTGATCTCTCCTCTCTGGTGACCAGTGACAGGACTTGAGAAAACATCCTGAAGCTGAGGCAGGGGAGGTTTAGGTTGGATATTAGGAAATGGTTCTTCACCCAGAGGGTGGCTGGGCACTGGAACAGGCTCCCCAGGGAAGCGGTCACAGCACCAAACCTGACAGAGTTCAAGAAGCATTTGGACAACACTCTGAGGCACATGGTGTGATTCTTGGGGATGGTCCTGTGCAGGGCCAGGATCTCTTCAATTCTGTTCTATTGTACTTCTGATGAGGGAAAAACATAATACTTCACATGAGGGGATCCTGTTGTGCAACACAAAGAAGCTTCTGTTCTTCCAAATATTTTTTTAGGCTGTTGTTGTTGTTATTCTGTATCAATTGTGTATCAATCATTTAGTAGTCACAGAAAATAAGACTTTCTCAAAGACATTTCTGTTTAAGTCAATTGGGAAAGTATAAATCTGTTGGCAGTTAGGTGAAGATCCTGAACAGTAAGAATATAAACAGTTATTCCTCTGAATTTTTCACTGAAACTGTAACTTTTCTAGCATAATAAAGGATAGTTGGACAGTGGGTTGGGGTTTTATGTTTGTTTGTTTTTTGTTTTGGTTTTGTTTTGTTTTGTTGGTTGGCTTTTTAAGGAGAGGACATAAATAATTTATTGTTTCTGGCTCTACCTGATGTGTCATAATTAACATTGCAGTGGAAAATCATTTTAGGCAACCATAGGGAATGGACCTAGTTCTACCTGTGCCATTTGGAATCATATATTATCATTGCATAATAATTCATAGCAATAAAAAATTGTTACTACATAGAACTTTATTTTTGCTTCTTTGGTCTTTTTTGTTCCCCAAGTTTTTTGATTCTTACAGTACACTTTATATTTTCCTTTAGTTACATTTTCCCCTTATGTAGAGGGACAGCACAAGCTTTTATTTACTCGTAAAAGATTTTGTAGGACTTTGAATCCAGCATCCGGGCTGAAGTTCAGCTCATACTTTTATGACACTGCCCCTCAAGCTACTTTTCTTTTGTCATAACGGGGAGTACACTGTTGTTTTTCATTCAGCAGGATACCTTATGAGCTCTTTAGTCTTTTCCTGCATTTGATTGCTTAAACCTGAGTTCTGACCATACCAACAGGTGTCCTCAAAGTGGAAAGGAGTGCACTCAGGAAACAGCAGTTGTTTTGGGAGTTTCCAGAACACGTGGTAGGTGTGACAGCTCAGAACCCTGGGTGATGGGAGCAGGTGACAGTGTTTTTAAAGTTTAGCAGAATGTCCACAGCTGTGGCTGCAGCTACAGAGTAGGGAATCCCATGTACTTCTTCACCTTAAGATATATATACTCTATGTATGTAGAAAAGTATATGTACTACCTTTGCTTCTTCAGTCAGGAATACTCAAGATATTCCTGATAGAACAATCTTCCAGGTTGTCAAGGGTATGCTGTAACTACTTTTTAAACCAAGAGTAAGTAAAAATCTTGTGGCAGTATTCTTGACTTGACTTTCCTCTCTTGAGTCATTATGAACAACTAACAGGCACACCAAACTCAAGATCAAGTCTGGAGTTTGATTTATTAATTTAAATGTCTTGTTACTAAATTTATCAGTTTCTTTTGCAAATTCTCCACTCTGCTTCCGTGTTTTCTATTGAATTGTCTGGGGTTTTTTTCTGCTCTCTTTTAAACTCTCTTTTTGAGAATATTTTCAATACCTTTCCATATTCTAAATTTATAAAGAGAAAAGCTGCTCAGATTAACTACTTGTAGTCTTGCTAGCAAATTTGGGTAGTACTTTGATTCTTTTTTGTAGTGAGAGACTATGTTTGGTGATTTTTTTGGCTATGTCTATGCACTGCACGATTTAGAGAACAGACATTTCCTTAGAATTTTATGATGGACTTGTTGCTTTTTATGTTGGGATGTAGCAGTCTTTAAAATTTTTCTGTGTATTCTACCACAGCGCAAAGCGTACATCCACCTGTCGGCAAGGAAAGGAAAAGAGTCTTTGCTGATACTGTCTTGCAGTTCACCACATTATGTCATGGAAAATGTTATTTATTGATTGTGCTGACAGTGAGAGTAAATAGAGCCAAGTCTGTTTTACATTGCAGATGAGAATGTGTATTTCATAACTCTTAATGCACATTCTGACTTCAAATCACTTCTCTGTGTCTCCTTTCCCCATATAAACTAAACACGTTTTTCTGTTTTATTATGTGAACATGAATTAATACAGAGAGGAAATAGGAGATGTTGTTTTTATTGCACATTTTTTCGACATGCAAGTCTTCGACTTCTTAGTAAAAATTAACAACTACAAATTCCATTTCATCTCTGAACCCTGTTATGGATTGCATTATTCACTCAATTGACTGTAACAGTTAAGGCGATTACCATCTGTGATCTAAATATCTGTTTATATTGGAATGCAGAAAGTGTTTCATTATTAATGCCATCTTATAAATCCAATTCTCATTGAGATGACAATCAGTTCACTTTATGACAACCAGTGTGTGTTCTAATTCTTGCTGGTGTTTGATCATTTTGTGCAAGTTGCAGACTAATTTGAAATGTTTCTGAATAAGGCATGCAGGTGTGCGTTAATCTTGCACTTTCCTCAGTAGATCACATGTCCATGATAGCTGTAAAATCATATACTGAAATATTCATGGCAAGTTTGAGTAAAGGACTGTGCAATACTGTATTTTAATCAAAAGAAAAAAAGCATGTACTTGGAAGTAGTTGGTGTAACAGCTCATGAATGTGATTTCCCAAAGCTGTGAAAATCCCATTGTAATTTGCTTAAACAATATTCAGACTAACAGACTTCTAAAGTTTTTTTTACATAAGGATCAACAAGTTGGTCTCTAGCCTCAATCTTGTCTCTTCTTTACTTTTAATAAATTTACAAATGTATCTTCTGGGCTAGAGGGACTTTATACCACTATAATTTCCATTTCTGTTTGTCTGCCATTCTAAGATTTGTTTACAAAATCAAATAGAGTTAGTATGACTTACAGGACATTTACTGTTCTCTTTCCCTGATGCCTTCGCATTACTGTAGAAAACTCAAGAGACTGGATAACTGCATATTTCTCCTCGTGGTTGGAAGTCTCGCCAGCCAGCAATAGGTGGAGCCAATTAATGTCCTGCCAGCATCTTTGAAGCTCTCTATGGTGAAAAGTGATGCAGGAAGAAAGAGGATGCTCTGTGATGGGATCATCATGCTCATGTCCAAGTAGTCCTTTTGGAAGACAAGCACCTAATAAATGTAAAGCAAGTCTTCGGGGGTCCTAGGCTGTACTAAAGCTTGATATTACCTTCTGATTACTTTCAGAAGTTTGTTTCTGCCATAAGAAATTAATTCATTCTTTATTATTCTTCCCTAAAACATTTGCCAATTCTTTCTTTTTCACAACTCCTGTTTAGAAAGGCGCTCTAGCTTAGGTTCAGAATTGTGTGTTCTGTAGTGAGGAAACCTGCTGCCCCTTCCCCTCTAATGAATCCAGAATTATCACAGAGTCACATGAATAATGTATATAGACCAATTAAATGAAACTGCTGTA
Source organism: Dryoscopus gambensis (assembly GCA_013389985.1). Lineage (NCBI taxonomy): Eukaryota > Metazoa > Chordata > Aves > Passeriformes > Malaconotidae > Dryoscopus > Dryoscopus gambensis. The sequence continues at coordinate 17,060 of WEIT01035530.1, forward strand.
TTAGTTCTCATGGGATGTATCCAGCGGAAGCAACAATCTTGTGGGCAATGGCACTGTGTTTTGACACCTGAAGCTAACCACATGTGGCTATTTGTGATGTTTTGAATTCTAGTAATTTATACCTTTTTTTCCCAAGCAAACTTAATTATTGTAATTCTAAATTGCAAGTGCCTGAATTTATTTCTTTGCATTCCCTAGCGCTGTAAAATACATTACACTCCTAAATTGCAATGAAGAGTAGTGAGCCTAACTAATGTTGGATTCATTTAGGAGGTAGAAGTAAAGGAGTGCAGCTGAAAGTTTCTGACTGTGAAGACATGTTGATTTGATACCTCCATTCCAATAAAAGTAATGTCTTGAAAACAATAGGCCTTTAAAGTTTTTACTGAATTTGGCTCAGTCATGCAGGATGGGGAAAACTTTTCCTCTGTGAATATGACTCTGCCACAGGCTGTGAAATGCTAGAGATGTGTAAAGCTGTGTCAGCCATGTCACCGCAAGAGTAAAGTGAGCTCAGATGCTGAGGCACCCAGTTCACTGTAGCCAGCCCTGCTCCAAAAATGCTGCAGAAATAAATCAGTGCTGCCCTACGACCCCAGTCCTGGACAGGTAAGCCTCTTCAGCATAGCCTTACTTAACTGTGCAGATCCCCAAACTGCTAGGAACCTCTAACTATGCTCTTCAAGAGCTTAAAACTGATAATCCACAAAATCAATTTGTTCTCTCAAGAAGACTTCTTGAGATGAAAAGCTGAAATTCAGCTTGCTTGTAGTTATTAAACCACATATGGTACTTTTTAGAACAGCCAATGGACAGAATAGGCCAAGGTGGGATTTTCAAAGGTGCTTAAGGCATTTAGCAGCATAACTGACACTAAAAGTCTGTGGGATTTACAATCTTACATGCCTCTGGCACTTGATTAAAAAAATGTAATTTCAGCAGATAGTACTCCGGAATGTTACTTGGACTTAGGTTCTGCTGTTACAGCTATGACTTGTTGTTGTGGAGCTGCGGTTTCAGAGCTTCTGCAACTCTCATCCTTTATTATCCTGCCCAGGCAGGCACTTCCATTGATCTCTGGAGTTATACCACTCAATGGAATGCCCTCATCTCCCTCGGTCTTCCCTTGAAGAGATCACATTTTCATAAAGTGAACACTATGTCTTAGAATAGGTTTATGATGAATGTACCATGGACCTGGGCTTTGATTGAGGCATCTGAAAAAAACTACAAATGTTGCCTTTCAATGGTATTTGGAGAAGCTTTCTGGAACTGAACATTAGCAAAGGAGAATTCTGGAATCTCTCTTTTTGTAGAAATTTTTTAAAATAATAGACACCAAGCAAACTAATTTGTCAACCTTTGGGTGAGTCACTAAGACACTGTCATGCTTTCAAGAAGAGGGAAGTTGAATAACTCAGGTGAACAACTACATTTATTGATTCCTTCTTCAAAAACAAAAAGTACTGTATTATTCAAACTTAAATTTATTCAAGTCAGTGAGTTACTATCAAATCATCAAGATACTCTCTTGTATATTACATTTATGGCTTTTGTCTGGTTAAAAAAAAGTCAATTTTCTGTCCAATTTTCTTTACTGACAAGATCAAGAGAAGGGGATTTAAGTTTAGTTGTCTTACATTCAAATGACAGACCATCTCACATGAAGGATATACAGACAAGCACAAAGCACATGGTTCAGTGTATAAAATTTACTGTTGCACCATATATTACTTAAGCATCACATGCTGACATTACTTTCCACTTTTAAAATAAATGTGTATTTTATTTTATGTTGACTTCCTTTTACAGTCCACTTTGTCAAAGAGTTCTAACACTGCTTCAGGTCTGCCTATAGATTATTGTTATTGATGTAAGAGTTTAACCAATCAAAAAGAGTTTTTATTTTCTTCCACCAATTAGCTTCTTTCAAAATGCAGAAAAGATAAATACAGTATTTACATGTAATAATTAGAAAGCCTTCTATAATGAAGCAAGAATTTTAAGATTAATAAATAGTTGAATGTGAGTCTTATAGCCTGCTTAATTAATCACTAAACTGTGGAACCACTGCAATTCACATGTCAATCCAGACTCTTTTATGGAAGTGATTTGAATCAATTGCTAATGAAATTGAGAAATTTAAAAGCAGCTTCTTGAAGTTCAATTGACAGGACTCATATTTAACTCAAGAAATGTGACAGTTAATGACAACATAAAAGTACTGTGAATTATCTGCCAGATCATATGAGAATTACAGCATCAACCTACTGAAATAGCTTGTATCTGATCAGTTTGAAAATAAACAGTCATAATGACATATTTAGAAATCTATGATGCTGCTTAAAATATGAGAGAGTCTGTCTAAAATCAAGGATATAATCTTACAAATACAACAATTATACTTCAAGAATTCTCCTATATTGCAACATACACAGGTTCATTCTTACTGCTGTTAAAACTGTAATCCTTTAGAAATCCTTTATTAAATCAATTACTTTAAACTGCCAAGGTAGTTCCATGGCTAATTCTTCTTCTTTAACGTAATTAACATTTTTAGTCTTACTCACTTACTTGAATTTAAATGATTCTGCTGTTGAATTTGTTTCCTTAACTTTGCACTTCCAGCCAGAGTTTAATTAATTAAAACTTCATCCAGATAGAAAGAGACAGTTATTGTGTGTTAATGGAATATCAGTGGAAAGTGCACTAATCAATAATTAATTTAATTAAGGTGTATATGAAACAATATTGCTATATAATTAACTGAAAACCACATAACACATGCATATTTAAATATTCATTAATAAGTTTGTTAGGAGTTTTAGATCATGCTGTTTTATGGATTTACTTGACATGGATAAAATTAAAAGCATTTGCCAGAGAGATCTTGAAATACACATTAAATTCAATTCTTAATGATTTTGACAGTCATGTAGTGAATTTAGGCAATTGAAGCCCCACTAAGAATGAGAGTGTGCCGTCTTGGAGCACAGATTTGTTTTAACTTTTGATAGATGTGTAAAAAACCCTATGAGATGAAGTTACATGTGAGAAAACATACTCTATACTTGAAAAAATGTGCCTTGGAAGAGATTATGAATAATGGAAGTATCTTTGCAATTCCACAGCTAAAGTTGGATGATTTCACTAACATGATGTTCAGATACCCTACTTAGTATTACTCTGTTCTGTTAATATTGATGAAGTTCTCTCATTTGCTCATTGTGAATGATTTTTCATGAGAATTTACCAATGATTATGCTATTTAAAGGTGCTGCTGATTTGATACATTTGCTAAACTTTTAAATTCCAAATAAATAATATTGTCATGTTTCCTTTGTATTCAAAATTCACTACAGTTTTTGTAATTAATGATTATTGGACTGAATAGTGACTATTTTTAGCAGGGTATTTCAAATCCATAAAGTTTTATAATTAAAAAGACAATCTCTTTCTTGAATATCCTGATCATATTCAATCTACCAGATGTTCAGCACAAAAGCTTGACTTTATGAAGGACTTTTAAAATTGAGGTACAAATCTGACTTTCAGACTGAGAATAAGTTAAAACTTGACTATTGTTCATTAACAATTGGTAATGAAGAATTCAACAAAGTTAAGTAATTGTCATGAAGAATAGTGGAGCTTTTAATAACCCCAGAGCTGGCAGATGGAAGACTGAGAGATTCATGATGCTGAAGTTTTGGAGAAAGAATTGACAACTAGCCTACAGTAGCTGGTTAATTTTAAGTGGCTTATATTTGGTGAGATTAATTTTCTCCTATATTGCTTGCACATTCAGTATATGGTTGGAGGTAATTTAACTCAATAACAGCTGGAATTTTTCTTTTTTTAAAAATTTATTTCATATTGATATGATAGCGTGAACAATAGCCTGAAAAGCTACTCATCTTAATTCTCTGGCCAACTTCTGTGAATCAGTACACCCTTTAATTATATGATTCAATTTTTTATATATTAAGCAATACAGTTTATTGGATTGGTGTCATAAGGCAGTATTTTTTATAAGCATTCATTAATGAAGTGTTATTATATTTCAAGGGATGCTATTTACATAGAGCCACACAAGTACACTGTGAAAAAATGTATAGAAAAATTCTTTTCTACACTGTGTAAGAGGAAAGATTGCAAGCTTTCTATTTCAAAATTGTGTACATTAATTTTACATTATTTATTCTTCATAGCTTATTTTTAAAAAAACAGTTGAGCAATTTCTCCCCCAACTCCACTCCCCTTTGTTAAAATTTCAAACCCTGGTCAGTACTTTCCCAGAAAGCTGTTAATCACAATACTAGTTAAGACTGATTTAGAAACATATTTTTCAGAACCTCAGATTGCCATTCAGTTTCTAAGTTACTCCCTCGATATCTGAGCCAGTTATTTAAAGCAGGAAGTAACACTAGAAACTGCAGCGTTACAATATTGTAACTTCACAATTGGAAATTGAAGAACCAGCACAGAGAGTTGTTTTCTGACCTCTGCTGGAGCTTATGTCAGTGCCTGTGAAACTTGGGTGTGATCTCTCAGCCCGGGTCCGTGAAGACCATATCCAAAATGGAAAGCTTTGTCCTGCTGTCAGGTCTGCTGAACAACCAAGTCCCCAGGCACAGCCCTCTCCTGGCAAATGCAGGGCTTCTGGTAAGCTCCTGCCTGGGGTGGCGGGGAAATCTTCCCAGGTAACTGCTCTCCCAAATTGGAGTCCTTATAGTCTAGATCCACCATTGTCCTCAATATCAAATACTTGCTGCATTTTAAGAATGTTCGTCTCCTGCTCAGCTCTGTTAAATTCCAGCTTGCCTTTTTAAGGTCTGCATTCAGTAGTAATTGCAACTCTTTTACATACAGTTAATTTTTCACCTCAAAACCAGAGTATTTTCCCCTGCAAGGTGACTCAAAATGCTGAACATACTGCCTAGGTACAAAAAAAATTTCTTTCTATCACTTCAGAGACAGCAATCTTTAAGCACTCATGGCTCTAATGGCCCTCAGTGAGAGAGGGAACTCAGATGTCACCTGAAATTCATCTAACAGTAATTTCAGTACTCTGCCTGAGTTGAATACTTAATGTGCCTGTCACCTTCTCAAAACCACATTTAGCACAGGGAAAATTATGTATATGTGTAACTTCATTGCTCCAGGAAGACTAACACATTCAGGGAGAATTGGGCAGTTCCTTTCAGAAGCAGGAATGTGGTAGAGAGAGGCAAGCTACCTCCTCAGCCCCTTTTGGCAACCACAGGTTAGCCCTTAACCACTGAGCACAGGTACTTGTTCCATTTATCTCATTACTCCTTCCACCAGCACAATTAAGCTCCCCTTTTGGGGTCCTTGGCTGTTATGGCCAGTCAGTGACATAAAAACTACAGAGGTTTCATTTCCTCTGTAGGGAGCTTAATGGAGCCCCCAAACCTATTATTTTGTGCAAAACAAGATTATCCACAGTTGAAACTTTACAAAAAGTAGTGTCTCAAGAACCACTTAAAAAAATAATTCTTCATATCTTACTAGGAAAATAATGCCCACAGTTCGTGTCAGTAAATTGCCTGAAGTTCATATACGGGAATTGTGTGGATCTTAGCTAAATGTGAAGTAATAATACAGTCATGCAATTGCTGCCTGTGTGTTTTGCTGTAGATCTCAGGGTTTTATGCTGTCTCTTTACACTGGAATCCAATATTGGGATAATACCTGTGGAGAGGCAAGCTTTTTTCCATCCTTCCATTGCTGATGCTGGGCCTGAAAACCCAAGACTAGCATAACTTTTCTTCCACACCAAAATAAACCAAATTCATTCTCTGAGATAAAACAAGGCAGCAAATTGGGGCAGTTTGTTTTCACGCTTCATACCAACTGGAGCAACACACTGCTCTTGGTGACCCCTGTCAGAAAAGGCAGGCTTTAGCACCAGTCTTAAGATATATTTGTATTTACTTGTTTGTCGTGAAGCTCATGGTATAACTCCAATTCTATGAAAGTAGTGACTGGTAGATAGTGTTTTGTTCTTCCTGCCCAAAGCAGCTTCCCTGTTCATTTTCATTTTTCAGGGCTTAATGGCCCATTTAGGCCACGTTTTAAATTTGACCTTCTTTTTTTCTCATTACAGGAAGTGACTCCTCTTTAATCATGCAGAAATGTGAAATCAAAAATTATTGAAAGGCATTGAAAATATTAGAAATTGTTATTATTATTATTATTATAAAAGATTATATTATTTTTATTTTTTTGTAAGTAAATATCTTCTGATGAAGAACTGTAACATGCCACGTCATACATAGAGCCTCATAAGACCTTGGCCTTATTGTTAACATTTTTAATTCTCATTGACAAAAGACAAAAGGGCTTTCCCAACCAGGCTACCCCTTTTGTAAACAAAAATAGACAAATGTCTTTTTGCAGATCTAGCACATGAGGGTGTTATGTGGCTAGCCCTGGCCTGACTTCATTTTAGGCTCCAGTTCAAAATGCATCCTAGGCAGTTCTGAGGAGGCAGGTGTATTTCCATTTCTGCTGCCAAAGCAATAGATCTTAACTGCTCTGTTATGATGCTGCTTAGAGCACCAAATATATATTACTGCCTGGAAATAGTTTAACTATAAAAGCTGGGGGAAGGGGGGGGAATCTTCAATTTTCTTACTTCTCAAGCCTAAGGATAGTGACATGACATTAGTCCAATTTGCTGAGTATAAAACTAAATTAAATCAATGCTTGAAGCTTTCCTTGAATATGTCTCAAATTCAGTTCATCTACCATTATTGAAAAGTATCACATTTAAGTCTTAATAATTCTTTACACTAGAGTGCTATTAATGTCATCATTATTATTATACTTCCCTATCTTCAATATATTATAGTTGTTAGAATTCAAGTGCAAAAATCAATGGGAAATTTGTATTTGATATAAAATATTCTAATCTATTACAATTAATTTCTTTTCCTGCATTATGTTAATTACCCTCTTCCCCACCTGGGAAGAAACCCTGTTGAATTCTTGACTAGATTTAGATCTAACATTGCTTCCCCAGAGTGCAAATCTTCAATAAAAATTCCATATTTAATGTCTCTTTTCTTCTACCTTTTGTACACAAAACACAGCGAGAAATATGAAGTGAAAGGTTTGGTTTGACCAAAAGGTTTTGAATACCAGAGTCATCTGGCCTTTGATGAAATCAAATTTAAAAAAACTTCCTCAGCTTTTGCCCATGGGCAATTAAGCTGTACGTGTGTTATTTCAAGATTAAAAGCAGCACTGAAAACTCAGTCATGATTGACTGTTCAACAGTTATAAAGATATCTAAAGAAATATCTTTGACACAGTGTTTTGTTTCAGGAATGACCTCCTTCTCTTCCTAGCTTGGGGAGAACTTTTCATCCCTTCTTTATTGAGAAATTATTTTGAATAAATTATCAATTATTGTTTAAGAACCTACCTGTCACTGAAAAATTTAATGTTTGTTTTAATTATACCAATGATTCTTTTAATTTCTTGACATCAACATCATACTAAGAATTTCTGGCTTTTCCATACCTTTCCATAATGCTAGGTAAAACAATTTGCATCAGTTACCATGATTTGTACCATTTTATGCAAGTCTTCATTATCTCTGTTTTTTACTCTCTTTTTTCCCTTCCAATTTTTCTTACACACATCAATCTCACAGAGCATGATCATACCTCTGGTCAGTCCAGGACCTTGAAAGAGGTATATGTACCAAAGAAAAGTGATCCACTGAAAATAACAATTCAGAATTATTTTGAAAGCCCTGTAATGAGAAAGGCTTGAGCCTAAAGGTTTTGGTTGGTTATATATCTGACTCTGCCCATTTTTTACACTTTATTTACTTGATTATAAAGTTATCACCACCAATAGGAAAGAGTTATTAATGCTGACATCTCAAATGCTAAGTTTCTTCCGAATTGACAGCCAAAAAAAGCATATTATTTAATATTTTTCTTTACATTTACTCCTTGCATTTACTCAGACTGCAACTGATTTTTCATGGTGAAAAATTAAAAGCTTTTCCCAAATGTTCTAGATCAATCAAAAATTAGTTTAGAGGAGTCTCAGAGAAGGGTGTGCAGTCAGTGTGGGATTTGGGTGATATTACCAGTGTTCGGAAGATGTAAAGGTGAAAGGAAACAGAAACCAGCAATATGCACTGGCTCAACCTGGAACTGCTATTGCTTTCTAAACCCAGAATGAACTGGTTGTGCTTTGAGATTCCTCTTCCCCTCTCATAATCTCATCAGCTCACATTACTTGGACAGTTGATAAGTTGTTTCCTTGAGTTTTCCACTAGATTTTGTTTATAATACATTGCTATATTTATTGTCTCAGGCATCTAAAGTTTGAATGTGTCTCTGTTTCCATACTACATACGTGTGAACAAAACTGTGTGATGGATCATGCTCAGTGCCGGCGCTTGGTTGTCCAAGCAGTGTCTGGTTTTGAATTGGCAATCTTATCATGAAGAAACATGTCTTGTTCAGTTCAGAGCCAAGTAGCTTATCTCACCTCTGAGACTGCATATCAACCTGAAGGTCTGAAATGAAATGACTTCAGCACGATCAGATCAATTTGCTGTGAGAAGCCCACATCACAATACGAGCACACATAACTCAGCTGGCTTTGGCAGCTTGCTCAGGAGAGAACTGGGCCTACATGTGCAGGAGCAGTGAATTATTTCTTCTCTCTGGAGATGGAGAGTCAGAAAAGATCCCTTCAGGTCAGGGTTGAGGACTCATGAAGAAGCCAGCAATGAGACAGCTAAATTTTACTCCAGTATGCTGGGCATTCAACACTTTTCAAGGGTGAAAGTCAAGAGAAGACAGTGAAGGTCAAGAGGCTAATCTTCTCAAAAGCAGATGATCACAGAAATTATGTGACACATCCAAATATTGCATGTGCCTTCCTAGTTATCCTACCTAATAAGTGTTTTCTCCTAAATTATCCCGAGATGTTGTTGAAGAGCTCAAGAGTTTCGCCTTGCTTTTCCATTTTAGACACAAATATATTGCCCTTCACAGACTTATTTCATGTTAAAAACACGCTTGGCTATTTTTGACATTTAGCATGCATGTAGCAACACAAGTAATATATTGTTTTCCTTTATTACTGACAATCAAGTTTTACTTTCCTTTCTGTAGCAATAAAAAGAAGCTTTAGCAGTACATCTGTCAAAATATTTACCTCCTAGGCCACCAAATTTAATGTCAGTATCTGCTTAGTATTCTAATTTCTGTTATCAATGCTAGAGGAAAGCAGATGACAGTAAGACCATATATTATGTAGCTCAAATGTTACAATAAAATTATAGTTTTGGTTTGGGGTCAATCCTTAAATGTGTGCAAGTACTTAATCAGATTGACAGTCATCTTAATGCTTAAAAGACAGATGCAAATAAGTTACTGATGTAACTAAATCTAAGTTCCTATAAGATAAGCATTGGTGTTAGTGCAGCACTTTTCAACGACTCTTTTTAGTTTGGATCAGCTTGTAAGGTATTGATGACCATCAGGAGGATTGGGTTTGTTTGGTTTTTAACCCCAGTTGTCATGAGTTGACCCTTCTCAGACTATAAATAGGCACATAAAAGGGCCCTCAAAATTGCAAGCAATTATCACTGACTTAGTCAAGCTCTGCAGAGAGAATGAAGACTGGACAATTTCAGAGAGCTATACTTTTTTTCTGTCTCCCTTCTTTTTCATCTAAGCCTTAACAGGCTGGTGAAGGGGAGCATTTTTGGTAGGTTAACTAAACTTCATTTCTTAGCACCATCATCTCTATCTCCTGCTGGGAAAAAGAGGATAACTGCCCTTTGAACTGGGACATACTTGATATTTTCCTGCAGCTTTAAATTGAATTAACACATGGAGTATGTCTATGTGGGATGGGAAAGAAGGATAAAAAAAGAATCACAAATTTTTCAAATGCCAGAAATGTTATATGAAGGAAGCATTATGAATGAGTGATGGTTAAAATTATTTTGCTAAGCCCCTCTGTCCCTTTTACCCCTGCTCCTGTTATCAGCTTGGAGGCGGGGAATATCTATTCTCCTTTCACTTACCCACATTCTCTCTGACACCTTTCACTTACACACATACATTGTGTTCCCCATGGAGTTTTTTATCTTGTTGCAAAAATGACACTTTCAGGGATATGACTGTAGAGGCTGAAACGTTGATTGCCTAGCATTAATCATTTCTGGAAATACCAGTCTCTAAAGATTCTAGTCCTCTGGGGTGCATACAATATGCATGGAGAGGAACAGACTGATAGCATGTGTGGGAGTGCATGGGACAGTACATATTTACTCTTGGCCATTTTGGCATTGATTTATCCTTTTGTGGTCACACTTTAAAAATTTTGTTGACTTCCCACTGTAGTTAATTAACTGAAGAAGTCCTCCTCTTTTGGTGTTGCTCTCCACTGGTTTCATTAATATGTAATGAAATTTCCCTTTGTGCCTTTATTGTCAATGTTCGAGAGCATATCTGCAGGGGAGGCTATATACCCTCAGTCTGGAATCCCACTTCCCTCTCAACTGCTTTTCTCCATATTGATGGCATACAGGATAAACAGAACAAGTTAATTTGTAATCTTAGATAGAAAATGATAGCTGCACTGTTTCTGTCATTGAGCACTCTGCCAGTTTAAACAGCTGATTAGTCAGCTTCTGTGGAATCGATCTGAATCAGTTCCACCTGCGTGCACCCACCAGGAGCCACTTTATTGTAAATCAATCATTCTGAAAACATCTCACAAAGGGGCCAGTCCTCACTAACAAGCCATCAATTTAAACTGTCTGTCTGGAGAACTCTAGAAATTAGAAGTGCAACAAACATTTATTCTAAAATTATGGAGAAGTTGTTTGGGTTTTGTGTTGTTTTTTTTTTTTCTCTTTTAAATGATAGCCTATAATATTTGG
>WEIT01035533.1:0-86754 GCA_013389985.1 Dryoscopus gambensis
AAAATCAAAAGATTTAACCTGATTCTAACTCTTAGAAAAAAAATTGGTTTCTGTAATCACCAGCAAATTTATCTGATGGAGAAATTATGTCCAGTTTTTTTGATGAAAAATTGTTATATAATGACACATTAGTTCATTAAAGATTTGGGGTAAAATTCCATGAACCTTCTCTGGGAGACATGATAATTTTTCCAACCTCTTCCTTTAGAAGGTAGACAAGGTGGTAAGACTCCTTCTGAGACTGTAAACTAAAAGAAAACAGTGCTTGATAACTAAGGCAAAAAATGGGACTAACTCTAGCATGGAAATATTCTGTTCTCATCCACATTCGCCTAGTGAAAATAAAGATCATTGAATTTATCTTTTGAATACTTCAGATTCACTTTTGAAACAGCATACATGATAAATTACAAACTTTTAGCCTGGAAAATCTTACTATCTTGCTCTTCGACTTAAAAGCTTGGAGGTTATTTTAATAGCTTAAATTATAGTAACTTAAACATTCTGAAAGTTAGAATTAATTTTTCCTACATCCCCTGGAGGTCTGAAGACAATTCTTAGGTCAGTTTCACTAAAAGAAATGGTATTTGATCACCATTAAATGTGAGACCAGATACGGTGCACTAATATGGGAAATATTCTGCTACATAACACTCCTGAGGAGATAATGGGGGAAGACTCATTAACCTGCTTCAAGTGCTGCACTACGCCTGATGAAGGAGCTCAACAGTGAAACAAAATCGTTGCATGCGAACTGGGAAATTTAGGTGCTGGAGTGCAATAGACAAGAGTTTCTAGCTGCAAAATTTCAGATACTAAAAGCTTAAAGATACTAAATATTGACAGTAATTTTTGTAACTCTGCTGCACGTTAGTAGCTAAACAGAGTTACAGCTTAGTTTCTTGGGGTTTTGTTGTTGTTTTTTTCTGTTTTGTTTTGGTTGTTGTTGTTGGTTTTATTTTTTTGCATTGGTTATCTACTTAGAAAGGACAATGTCCTCTAAATCAGAAGGGGCTGAATACTCAGTTTGAGATGAGGAAAATCACAGTTTATATCTGAACTGTTATCTTGCTGCAGTCTCAGTCACTTCATTCAAAACTCACCACTGATCAGTTCTCTTTCTGTGCTCTTAAAATTTGGTAGCTGGGCTTAGCTTGGCTAAGTTCATGTTGTTACAAAAATGTCACTAGGAGTATTCTATTTTCTTTTATTATTGTTTGTATAAAACAATATAAACACTCAGAAAAAAAAATTGCAAATAAAACCTCTTATCACAGAACTCATGAGAGTCACAAACGGGAGCTTTATGGGAATTGGCATAAAATAGAAGATGGGTAAATATTTTCCATGAACAACGTCAGACTTATGTGGAATGCAGTGGAAACATATTTAATTAAAAATTACTAATTCCTAAAGTTGAGAGAAAAAACATTAAAAATATATGAACACTAAATATTTGGATTGCTTCAAAGTATGCAAAAAAGAACTTCCTAAACAAGTTTCTCATTCTGGATTCCTATTTAAAAACAGACCTCGGAAACTGTATTGATTGTCCTTGCAAAATGTACAGTGTCTAAAATTTGATAATAGAAAAAAAGTGCTTCAGCTTTATGGAAAGTTCCTAAAAGATTCTGGAAATGGTTTTTTTTTAATGAGGGGAGTCTCTGTTTTTGGTACCCCAATTGACATTAATTTGCAATGGGTGAGATTAGCACAGAAGACTGTCCCTGGTGAACACCGCTGTGAATTTTCAGTGCCAGAATCACATGTTGAGCTGTGCAAACACACAGAATTAACTTATATTTTATCTATTTTATTTATATTTATTTTTACCTAGGGTCTTAGCAGCTGTTAGTATAGCTAATGCTGCTCTTGTGTTTGATTTCAGTGGATTTTCAAAAAGTTTAAGCACTTTGTTATGCAAAATCCCATTCCTTCCCTCAAATTACCTTAATTCATTGCCTTCTTGCTATGATAGTTTAATTGAGTGGAGGGTATAAAGCTAATTTACTTCTCTTTTGCCATCCTAATAGTTCTCATTTTCTTTATTGAAATAGTAATTACTGCCTTTAGATACAATAACTGGGAAATTACTTTTTCTAATAACTTAGGTTATCATATCATCATAGTCATAGTAAAAATCATTGATGCACCAAGAAGAGTTTTGTGACTTCAAATTAGTTTAAAGTAGCTGATATTGCTATAAAAAGTTATATTTGTATGGTCATCATTTAACCTTTCTTCAACAGACTTCAATGTTCTTACAGCAGGCAAAAGACTGGGAAAATACAAGTTTACTTTTCTGTATTTCACATACTATTTTTAGGTGTTAAGGAATACATCCAATTCTTTTAGAATAAATTTGCTGTTTTCACAGAATTTATCCCTCTACCAAATATCTCTGAATGGTACAAGTTAAAGAAACAAAGATTTGTTGATCTAAACCAGATCCCTTCTGCAATTACATAAGCAGATGCCATAAAAGAAGGTTTAAGTGTTAAAAAAAGAACAATGCAGTGTTGATAATGGCTTAAGGTGATTATGTGAGGTCTATGTTAACTACTTTAAAAAATGAGAAAACTGACACTTTTAAAGTGTGTATCAGAAGAATTACTACATAAGCACTTGCACACTGGATATGTGAGCAATTCAAGCTGATGCAAAGAGTTTTTGATTGCTAACCTTCTGCAAATTGAGGGCACAATAAGTGGAATAGAAAATAAAATTGTGGCTTCCAGTGTATATAGAACATACAACTGAATTTTGCTCTTGCACTTGCTTAATTAAGTAATTCAGTCTAATTCATTTTCATTAACATGTTCACCACACAAAATAAGCTATAAATGGGATTGTTTTCCTCCTTTCTGTTCTGTTGTCAATGATTATTCTACATGTAATAATTAAGTATTTTCCTTTAGAAGTCTGTATGTCTTGGGGCAAGCCAGAAGGAGTCATTGCAGAGCCAGGTGGGAAAGGGCTGAGTGGGACAGGCTCCATGTGCCAGATCTGAACAACTTTCTAATAATGTACAAAACTAGGTGATGATAAAATTCTACAAATAACATAGAAAAAATCGTATCTTCTATTTATAGGACTCTTTACCTGATCTATTATTGAGTCTTTCCATGATTTCACTGGGCCGGAGTCCAAAAGACTTGCGTTTAGAGATGTGTGTGCAATAACAGGCAGGTACCCGTTCCTACGCCTGGCATCCTGTGAACGCTCTTCTCTACAATGTCAGCCATGAACTTTTAAGGGAAAGATGGGCAATGTGGTACCATATAATTTCATAATTATAGAGAGTTAGCAACCATTATTAATGGTTATTCCTCTTACTTGGCAGAGCGAGGTCACCTGACTGATATTTAGGCACTGCTTTAACAACAGCTGTATTAATAGCAGGAATTTCAATGTCACAATAGGGAGCTGGAATATGTTTAGAGTCTCATTATTGAAATTATTCGTAACATAAAATTAACCAAAAAACCGCACCAAACCCCAAAACCCAGCAACAACAAAAAACCAACAACAACATCAAAGCCCCCCCGCCCCCCCTCTGAATTTTCTGGGTGGTGAAAGAGGTTTGGGGTTTTTTTTCCCCTCCCAAGATCAGAATTTTTTTCATTCTAAATTAGTCTCACTCATGAGTTGTTTTTTTTGGGGGGGGATCAGTTACTGGTGTGACTTTTGAGGTCTGTGTGCCATGGCTGTGAGTCTCTGTGCATCTCCAATTTAACATTTGTATCTCTAGGACCTGTTACCTCAGTTGCACTGTGAACAATGGCCATGTGTCCTCTGAGCCTGAATCCCCTAGTCCTTACCACCTGATGGGCATGGACATGAAGGATCCTCCCGGCCAGGAATGGAGCAGTCAGCACCTCCAGCTGTGGCTGCTAATGCTCAGTCAGTGCCTTGTATCTGGGGCTTACCAGAAGACCCAGTTTGAGACAGGACAGCACTGGGCCCGTGGGTCCAAGCCTTGTCACCATATCGATCTGAAATGGCTGTGTTTTCACTCAGAAGTTGGTAGATTTAAGTGGCAGGGAACTGCTCTGTCTAAAGCATTTTCGAATGGCAGGTAATATGCTCCATGAGCTTTTATAAACCATGAATTACTCTGGATTTTGCTTTGTACCAGGCACCCAAAATTAGACTTTGTATGTGGCAAGATTAATATAACTGCACAAAAGATTACAGAGTGGTTTTATTGTCATATGGCCTCCTAAGACCTAACTTTTTTCTGTATTTTGGTCTCTTACAACATAAAAGAACATAAAATCACAGTATATATCTTTCTTCTTATACCATTTCATCTCTTTTGAGACATAAATTCAATATTATGATCTATAATTGCAATATACCTTCGCAGGACCTAAATTGATCATAATCAGTGGTTTGCACAGAATGGTGTACTGTTATCCATTGCAATTTTGTGATACAATTTTAAATATTACAGTGTGCATGGAATTGCCTGTCCTCACATTTTTGTATTTTTTGCGCTTAAATTCTGGCCTCTCTATTCTTTCTACTCATTTCCTGCAGCAGTGCACAAATCAGTACTAGTGGTAGAAAAGAAATTATGATGCCACCACATGCTTCCCAGGAGCTTTGGCTTAGTTAATGCTGGAAGTGTATTTCTTTTCTGTTGTGCAAGGTCAATCTCTCTTCTTTTAGTGGTAAAAGACACCCGAATCTCTGTGCTGCTTTTTGCCTAGCATATTGGCTAGAAAATATGACACATCTCAGCTCACAGATTTCCCAGTAATAAACTATATGTTTTCAGCACTTCCTAAGTGAAGAAGATGGCAATATCTTTGAATCACAGGCACTGCAAATACAGAGGTCTTTCCCTGAAGACATACATATCAAATATTTAAAATGGAATGGGAGAAGACAGTAAAGAGACTCCCATCTGAAACGTTTTCCAAGAAGCACGGTTTACTTCTCTAAAGAACATTGCACTGTGTATCACAGAGACAAGCTAAAGCTTGTGTTGTAATGACTTGAAATAGTAAAATATCACCAGGGTGATTTATCCATGGCATAACTCTCTTGACGTCAAATAGCCTTATGTATTTTGCACCAAAGCTCTAATTTGCCAGAAAGAAAAGAGTGCACTTGGTGACAGTTACTTTATTCCAGTAATGCTGGCTTCAGGATGTAAATAATAATGGCTGGGATGAAAGAAAGAAGCTTTGATTCTGTTCATTTTAAATAACAGCAGAGCATCTGACTGCATGCACAATGTAGTTCTTGCTATGAGATTTAGCCAGTAAGAACATTCATGACTTTATTAGGCACCTTAATAAAAAGCAAACAAAGCTGTCTGGTGTCTGCACATGGTTCTGGAGGTGCTTCAGCAGAGTTGATGCGTCAGAACCCTACAGAGGTCTGAGTGGGCAGAGCTTTCAGATCTCTTGAGGCCTGGACAAGGCTCCCTGGGGAGCTGCAGAAATAAAAAACTTAAAACACTTCCTCATTCATTTGAATATGTGTTGGATTAAGTCTTAAGTAGCTCAAAAAGAATTTCTCCCCATATTAATGTACTGCAAAATCCATGTTCTACAGGACATAGTTTTGTAATATTCAGATTTTCACCAGCATTATTACTGTCGTATTACTACTACATCTATTACTGGATGTGGGAATATAAATCAGTGACCCGTGCTTACTTCTGAGAATATTGATGATCCGGTGATGTATGGCTGCTCTGAAGTAAAAACTCTGACTTCTTATCAGACTTTTAGTGCTGTTTACCTGGATGTAAATGTATGATTTGACAGATCTGTCTGCTTTTAAATTTGGTGGGCTGATCTGTTTTTAGACTGGGATTTCTGCTGATGAGAGCTGTTACAGTGTTGCTTTATCAGTATTCTTACTAAGTCATAATTGCTCTAGACTTGCCAATCAAGCTCCATCCTCTGTTGTGCTAAGCAGGAAGCAGGCTCTGACCAGCATTTTTAACCAGCTAAGGCAACTTGTGAGGTTGACTTACCTTTTGTAAAAACCGTGGATGATCCATGGGGCCAGAGAGAACATAACAGGCATCTTAACACCATAGTCTAACACTCACCTATAAATGTGGTTTCCTGGGTAGTAGCTGTGTATTTTTCATTCAGGTGCTCAGCAAGCACATCTGCCTTGGAAGTTAGTCCTGCTTTCAGCAGGAGGTTCAACTAGATAACCTCCAGAGGTCCCCTCCACTGTAAATTATCCTGTGGTTTTGTGATTTCATATCTAAAGAGTTGTTACATTAGATTGTTATCTAACTCATTCTGTTGGTGCTCTGGCCTGAGTTGCTGGACTATTCTACGCAGCTAAAACTGTTAACAGCACAGGGATGCACACTGGAAGAGTAGAAATGATTTATTTGATACCTTTATAATAAAGGTTCCCAGTCTTCCCTGCATGTTCTGCATAAGCAAACAGGTTTTAAGTGTTCAAAAATTGTAAAATCCTGAAAATTCCTTTAAATATTTACGTTGAAAATATGATGGCACTAAATGATACATCCTTTTAAAGGCCAAGGCACTGTTTAGTGTTTACCACAGAGTATCTTCGAAGCTGCCAGCCTAAAGATTTGAGCTATGGTGCAGCCTCCTTTGTCTCTGAAGTACAAAAGAGGATAACAAGAAATAAGGGCAAATCAATCTCAGTCATGGGCTAAGTGGAAAGTATGGAGCAAGAAATCTTGCCTCTGAGATCTGGCTGCAAAACACACAGAAAAATATTTCACCTGCTGTGGCTCTACAGACAGGAAAGAAATGATAAAGCTGGCATGTTATATCATCAAACACAATATTCTTTATGATTCTATTCCTGACTTTTTTTTCCCCATAGGGAAGTTTTCATGAGGTAAGGGCATGAACTGAAACCACTTGGCAAGTGTACAAACTGACCTTTAATCACCAAAGATAATGGGATATAAAAGCTACATTTGTATTAGGATTGTTGCACTGGCAGAGAAAAGGAACCTCTTTGTAGCTTATGTCCTTTCTGACTTAAAATTTTATAAGCAGCTTTAATGCTACTACTGTGTCAAAGATGAACATGGTTTAATGTTAATGAAAAGCTGGACTTTAAGTATTCCCCAGATAACTATTCTGAGAATTTTAGCTGTATTAAAATCAAAGTAGTTTAAGGTGAATTTACTATTGAACCTCACTGTTTCCTTCAGTTCTAAATTTTAAAGAAAGAATCTCATTCAAAAAATGTCCCATGTTTGCCTCAGTCGAAGTGGACTTGCCCTGTGTGCTGCTCCTGTGGATTTCTCTTCCACAGTGCACTGCAGCCACTGCTATATTTTTGTCTCTAATTGTTTTGCAAAACATCTTTATGTTGTGACACACAAGAAGAGAGTCGAATGGTAATGGCTAGGGTGAGCCTCAGCTTGGTCAAGTTGGTATTACTCACTTACTGAGTTACAAAAATAAAACCTGTAAATTATGGGGAAATAATTGGAGTGATCAAAGGCTTGATATGATGCCCGTTCAAGCAGAGGGAATCTTTCTGCTGATTTCTCTGCTTTTGATCAGGCTCCTCAATTGCATTTTTATTGTCTTTACAGTTGTTACACTCCCTTGTCATGGCATGTTTAATATTAGATCTGTGAACTCTTATGGTGAAAGGTGACCGTGTCTTTCTTTGCTTCTCCTGTAGCAAAAAGTATTGTTCCTCAGTCTTGACTAACAAATTAAGGTCCCACAGGGATACGAATAATCATCATCATCATAATAATAACAACAAGAACAACAACAATAATAATAATAATTCAAGTAATATGATTTTATACATTCAAGTGTTCTTGTTCAGATGTCTGCT
Organism: Dryoscopus gambensis; assembly: GCA_013389985.1. NCBI lineage: Eukaryota > Metazoa > Chordata > Aves > Passeriformes > Malaconotidae > Dryoscopus > Dryoscopus gambensis. Next base: position 7,822 of record WEIT01035533.1, read on the forward strand.
ACAAATATTTTAAGTTTATATCTGTACCTTGTTCAGGCTTGTATAAAGCAAATGCAGTTGCATGTTGAAACAGGAGGCTGATCCCATGAACTTGTGTTTATCCTTAGGAATATAATTCATGTCACTCAACTTCATCCCCTTGCACAGCTCCATTAAATATAATCAGAAGTTGCTGACAGGGATTCAGTAAGTGTTATCCAAAATTAAGCCATGTAACCAGTCTTCGCAAAGGCTGGACAAGGGTTAGAGTTGTACATTTTCTGATTCGGGTACAAATGTTGTCATGGGAATGGATTAATGTCCTGCCATTTTCTGTCCTTGTTACAATCTTTTTTTCTCCCCAAGAATGTCATATCAGAATTTTAATGTCTTGTATAATCTGTGAATTATATCATTGTGCTCTACTGCTTTGACCTTTTCTACATACTCTAATTTGATAGAGTAGCCATTCCACTGCTCTCTTTTTTAACTGCTTTATTATCCCATAGGGAATGTGTAGTCTGGGCAGACATTCAGAATGCACTCCACTCTCATTTTGACGTCGACTGTCTGCCTTTTCATTGCTTTACAGGGCTGTTACTCAGGCTTCATATTCATTAATTGGTACCTAAAAGGGAAGTAGGCTTATCAAGGAATGTTATAAAGAGAGGAGCTTGGAAGGAACGACGTGTACCAGAATACTGAGAAGTCAAAGTAGTGTTGCATAACATATTTCTTAAAGTAGTGTAACTATATGCATTCCCAGGTGACACAGAATTAATTTGTACTATGACAAAGGTGATATCAAAGTGGAAAAAGAAATAATTTTCACCAGCTCTCATTGTGATCTGGAGATAGTACACTTGTGGCCTTAGTGCCATAATGATGGCAAAAGGTATGATGAATGGGAGATGGCACCAGACATTGCATTTTGGAAGGATACAGGAATAATGTTCCAATGTTATCAAGGCCACATCTGTGGCTGAACGAGACCAAAGTGTTAAAACTGTAAGAAAAATTGTTTAATTTCACAGTTTTCTTTTGAAGGTTCATGAGGAGAGTGAATGATTTCACTTTCTCAGATGCCCTTACACAGTTCTGTCAGTCTGCTGTGCAAATGGTTGTTCTCTGGCATGTGTCAAAAGTGCTTTAGGTGTAATTTGTCCTCCTATTCTGTCAAACTTACTCTGGCTTATTTACTGAACGAAGGTTTCATGAGCTTTTGTACTTAATGTACTCTTTGAAACTGAGTAAAATAATAGAATTCACTCTGACTGAAAGGTGGTTTAGAAAGAAGAATCAGGGCTAAGGAGAAACTACTTTAGCAGAGAGAGATTTTGAACACAAGTTATTTGAAATGAACTTTTAAATGTTTATCAGAGGAGGTGCCTCTCACTGTGCTTTGATCACTTAAAACTCAGGAAACTTGAAATAAGTTTTAAGACAAAGTATGCATATACTATTGACGTTAAGTCAAGATGCTTCAAAATTTGGGAATGTATTTCTGACCCCTGACCCTGCTTTGACACAGCAAATACTTTTAATAGGAACAAAAGTATTCATAGTCCAGGGAAACATCTCCCTTTCACATCCATTGTGGAGCGACTTTAGAAAAGTTTCAGCCTCTAGGCTCTACCATTGACCAATTCCTCTGCACTCCAAACACAGATAACAATCCCTGTGTTTCCATGTTTCCTCGGGGTTGATGGTTACACACACAGAAGGTTTGAAAAAGCAAGAGCCCACTTGATGGATGCATAAAAACTTTCCCTGCAGTCACTGTGACTCTGGCAATTGATTTGACTGCGAGTTTTGTTCAGCACTGTGGTTTGCAGAGACCAAACCAGGGGGAGGGAAGGCTTGGTTTATTACTTTCAACTAGAAAGCAGAAAATATATGCCGTGACTAAGATGTCTTACATCCTTCTTTCATCTTTCTGTCTTTCATTCTCTTCTTAGTATTTACGTTAAAAAAGAAAAGGATTTTTAGGAGCTTCTTTGTCTGATTTCAGTTTATTATTTTTTTAATGTATTCCCTCCCTTTATTGCTATTCATTTTCCTCATCTTTTGTACATTTGCTAACCAATCAGTGTCTCTCTCAAAACTTCCCTAGAACACTGTCTTTTACTATAATGTGCTATAATCACCCATCTTAGTGGTACACTGCAGAAGGCACAATAGCTCCAAAAACAGACAGACAATTGCTGCTTATTTTCAGCCAATTTTCATTTATGTGATTTTTCCTTTTTTTCCCCCTCTATCAAATGCCCATGAGTAACTACTTGACTCTTTGAAGGTCTCTCTGATGTGACTCTGCCTTAGGAAGATGACTCATTGTTCTGACCTTCAGTTCTCTCTCCTCATTTTGATGAGGCAACTTTCCATTTTGTAAAACAGAAAGCTGTTTTCACTTGCAAAATCATTTTATTGTGCCAGTCAAATTGCACAAGTCATAGCAGGATGAATCTCTGTGATTTCCCATGAAGGCTCAGGGTACATTTAAAGAATCTTGCTTTGTGTGCTTGTGTATTGCATTCTTCTCGTTTGTTTTTGAGAACCAACTCAAAACATTTGCAACACAAATCCTCTCTTTGTTTGTTTTGGTTTTGTGTTTTTTCATTAACTAGTTGAGTAATTTTGGTGCAGATGGCTCTTAGAGAGTCCTCACTATGCACAAGCATTTCCCTTTGGTAAGAATCAGGTGTTCTGGCAAGTAGACATGCAAGGTTTTCTTGATTTAAAATTAAGGGAAAATTCATTTAATGTTTTAAGAATGGTCCTTTGCTTTGATGGAGCCTACTAGAAAGGACACAGAGGAGTCTCTAAAATTTCTAATGTTAAATGTATGTATTATTGCCTTGAAATTCTATCAAAGGAAGAAAAGTATTTATTAGAATAAACTTCTTATGAATTTGGAATAAATGCATCCGTCCTCATACTTCTATTTCAAGAAAAGTTTCTTAGAGACTTCTGTGCTTCCTAATGTTTTTATTTCCCAAAGGCCTTCGGAAAACATATTTAGGTCTCCATTGCTATTTTAAACTTTACAGAAATAAGGAAGCAGTGTTTCTTTACACTGATCCTTTTAAGCTTTCCATAATTATGGACTTATCACTCTCCCGTTTAAAAAATCTGAATTACAAAATTTTTATAGTGGCTGCCATTGCCAGTACAGTGTGGGGTTTTTTTTTGTCTTAAGTGCTAACAAATTTTGTGCTGGCTTATAAAAGTCATATCTTTGTCAGTGCACATAAGTAAACTAACTTGACTTCATTTCTGATCATCTTTATCCAGGAAACACCTGAAGTTTGCTGAATTGTTTGAGCAGACTTCAGGAATTTTTTATATGGAGAAAAGATGGAAAAGAGTAAAGGCATCCAGTTGGCAGCAACCAACACTCTGGCCTGTGATGTGACTCCAAGCCAGAACAACACCAATAACAAATCAGGTCTATTTGAGGATTTTAATCAGACTTAGTCTAGTTTTGTGCAGCGTCCATGGAAGGTGGTATCAGATGCATTTTTTGTTTTGGCAAGGGGGAAGCAAAGCATTGATTGGGTGATGTTCAGGTGACATAAATCCAGACCTGGTTCAAGGTGAGGTGTAACGAGGAATTAAGTTTTTCCTCAGAGAGGATTCCATGAACTGTGTGTGTTGAGTCATCTCTGCGTGCACACCCCGTTTCCTGCGGGCTGTCTCGGCCTGTGCACTGGGTTTGCATGGCCAGATCTGTTTCCCACAGGAGGAGCTCCTTCTCTTCTTTCTCCTCTTCTCTCCTCTCTACTTCTCTCCTCTTTTGAATAGGAGTGATGAGTTCTTTATTTAGGGTGTAGTTCTGAAGAGAGACAAACATAATTAGCAAATTTTATTTTTTTGAGTCACCTTTACTGTTCTTCTTGATTGTTTACAAAATCTCCAATACTGACTTGTTTCCCCTCTTATTTTCGTTCTTTGCCTTCCTCATAGGGGGCTATTTATAGTGCATTTTATTAGCTGTATGATGGGTAATAAATACAAATGCAGATACCATTCCTTGTCACAGACAATATTCCAGTCCTTCAAGTTTATGAAGCTAGTTTTAAACTGGCTTTTTTGTTTTTATACTCATATTGCCCTAATTTATAGCTCTCCTGAGACCTATGTAATGGGCACTTAGAATGATGAAACTGTGAAACATTTTCAGACAATTCTTCTCATAAGCTTAGTTTGAATTGTTGGACCATGTTCCTGATAGAAACAACACTGCTGGTGTAGTTTTTAATTTCTAAATGTTTATAGAAATTTTAAAGTTTCTAAATTTCCCCCTATTTGAAAAGATTACAAGAAACAGAAAATGTGTCAATTATTCTGTGGATATGCTTTCTCCAACAAATTGAAGGCCCAAGTTTTCCTCACAGAACAAAATCAGAATGCTACTTAATGAAGGAGCAATTGAGTTACAAAGAAATACAAAGTCACCAACATAATAACACCGCAATTAATTTATTAGCGATACCTCTGAAATTGGGCTAAAGGTGTATCATGACAAGGTTTTTAGAAGACTATGTTATTTGTTGAAAACTTCCATAACAAAAGGGTTCTCTGTCCTTTATGCCTCTTCAGTGTGGATTGTTTTAATTCTCATTGTCTATAGCATACTTGGATTCCTTAACTTTTTAAAAAGCAGCTGTGTGAGGAACTCATTTTAGATGACTTTCTAGTTTAAAAACATTGTTCTCTTATGCTTTAATAACTGTTGGTGGTAATTTATTTGTTATTTGCATATAGACCCTCTGGATTTGGTAGTTTATGAATGTTTTAAAAGTTAAATGGATTGATTTTATCTTTTTTTTTCCATGATTTTAATTAGATGATATGAACTCCCTTCCATCTATGGACCATAATCTTCCCACACGCTGTGTTTTCTTCTGTTTTCTCAGTTCAGGAGTATAAATCCAGATGCTACCATAGACCATATAATTAAAACCTGACTTAATGATCATTGCCTTTCAGACCCAGATGACAGCACATTAAGAAAAGATGAATCATCTTTTTACTTCAAGTCCTTCCTTCCCCTTCAAACCCTTCAGCTTGTGACACTGTTTGACTAACAGTCACCACCTCCCAGAAGGAGATTGTAGCTCCCCTGTTTTCTCTGCCAGTAATATCCCTGTACCTGTATCCTTGACCAGTTTAGTACCAGGGAAGGCATCAGCTGTGCAGCCACTCTTCTCTTTAGTGTTCTCACTGATGTGAATTGTTAGACTGTTGAGCTGTTTTGACCTGGCACAAAATACTGTGTTTAGTGTCCTACCCCTTTGAAGCTCTGAAGAAGAACATCTTTGTATTCCTGCAGTGGATTTTACTGGTTATCCCTCAAACTCTTCAATTTCCACAGCATCCCCAGCATGGTTTCCTAAGAAGCTAAGACATATATGGTTGCACTCTGTGGCCTATACACCCAAAGCTTCTAAACCTGTCAGCTAATTCTGCCCAGGTTTGACAGAAGTCTTGATGGCATTTAATCCCTGTTACGGGTATGTCAACCTGTGTGAACATCAAAATGCTCGGGCTATACCATTACAGGGAGTCAGAAAGTCAGCAGCATCTCCCCTTGGAGCCTGTGCGATCCCTGCAGCAAAATTAGACTTTTCCTGTTGGAGTTTCTGACTGAACTAAGAGTTATCCCGAGCTGAATCCTTACCTCTTCCTAAAGATACCTTCCCTGGAGAAACTGTAAAGACAAGATCTGTCTCTTGTCTTTTGTCCAAATTATCTCAGGGGAAGGGGATGTGGTTGGGATTTAGTTACAGTCAAACAACAGTCTTGGGTAGAACTCCTGGTGTCTGGATATCTCATTAGGTGATTGTCACCTGCCACAGGATATTTGCTTCCAGTGTTTCCTTACTTCTGGAATGAAAGACCATCTTTGATTGCCATTGATTTCAGTAGGAACAGGGTTTCAATCTTAAAGTAATATAAGAAAAGTGTTTGCGAAAGTAAAGAAAGGCTGTTGGAAAATCTTGGGATGTTTTTACATCTTATTTCATGGCAAGCTTCATGAAACTGCTTGTCTGACAACCATATTGTTTTTTCTAATTGACAAAAACCTCCATAAGGATCTGAAAACATGTGCAAAGAGGACAGGCCCTCTCCCTGGTGTCCTGTCATATTGAGGTTTTTGTGCAAAAGTTTTCACCCAGAACCCTAGGAACTCCTACAAAAAGCTGGGTACAGAGCTCTCATGTTTTTCTAGTAAATTGCTATCTGTCTACTTTTTTTTTGCTGTCTGCTATATATTTTTTTAATGAATATATATTTTTTCATTCTTCCTGCTGTGAAACTAACCCTACTCAAAATCTGTAGGAAAGGAGGGGAATTGTAGCAGATGGCAGATAATTGTGAAGATAATAAAGTCCCTTTGATTTCTCCTGGATTATTTAGCCATCTCTGATTAGATGTGTTCTATTTGGATTTAGGAAACTATTTGTGCTTTGTTAAATAATTGCTTGATCACAGCCCAGAGATGTACCTTCTAATGTTTCCTTTGGTGCAATTACAGTTGAAATGGAGGTCACTTGGTTTGCATGAAAGCTGAGAGGTAAAAACCCCTACAGTTAGAGTAATTACTGTGAACTGCTAATATCCTGCAAGAATGTTGGAAGTTACCCTGAGTATGCAAAAAAACCATTTCAGCATGTTTTCATCTAATGCATTGCCATGTTCCTGCTCTCAGTACTGACCCATAACAGATATCAGCTATGCTTGCACAGATATTTCTTGGACTAATATCGCTGCTGGACCTGTGATTAGTTTTGTGTCTAGTAACAGCTGTGGAAAAAAAATAAATCAATGAGTATTTTTCTTTTGCACCTCATGACTTTGTAATTTCTGGGTTTCCAAGCAGTAATGCTGGTTGATGATCTTAAACCATTTTCATTCAAAAGAAGTTTAAAAATAGCTAAAATACAGTAATTCCTCTGGTTTTGGTTCAAATCATGCACATTTGCCAAGGTGAAAATGAGAAGCATTGCAAAGGTAGAAACTCCAGTTTCCAGTGAAGTTTGGTTGCCAAGCTACCTCTGCTGCTTTATAAAAGGTATTCCAAAAAGATGGAAGACTTTCTGGGGACTGTCTGTACCTTCTTAAGGCCCTGTCCTCACACAAGATCTGTGTGCAGCGTGTAACTTTGGAAGGCTTTGGGTATGGTGTAACATGTTTTAGATCACGGTCTGACCTTACCTATCAAGCTTTTTGCTTTCTCCAGGAGTCTCCTAAATAGCACTATTTGTAAAATGCCTAATGTGTTTGAGCAGTGCCTTACCCGATGGGCTAATATCTACATTAACATGTGCAACATAATACAAGTAGCAACATAAGTCACATAGCAAACCATTAGAAGATATGACTTATATGGATGAAACAATTTCCTCCTGTGTAATTGAAATTCAAGCTCTATAAAGTCAAAAGCAATACACCCTCTTTGCTGAGCTGTAGTATCACTGTTATTGCCATTCTTATAATTTGAATTAATCGTATGCTTCCTTACTTGCAGTTTAGTTCTTGCGCAGGCTCTTAAAGGGCCTTTTTCTTCTCTGAGCAAAGACAATGGAGAACCGTTTTGAAGGTAAAACAGAAATTCCTGTGGAGTGGGATGCAACTGGGCTTCTCGAACATTTGCTTCCAGTTCTTTTGACAACTGTCTTAGGTGTAAAAGGCTATAAAGGTGTTGCATGTTTGTCATGAGTCTGATGTTAGGGAAACAATCCTTTCTGTCTGGGATAATTCATTACTACCTTGGGGAGTTGTATTGAAAAAATCCTGTCTTTTCCTCCCATGGTGTACATCTGAAAAAGGAAGTGGTTGTATTCTGAGGAAGTGGAGACCATCATTGGCTGTTCTGATGGGACCACGGAAATATCTCATGGATATTTGGATAGCTGTGAGTGTTGCAATTTATTAGAAAAACAAACCAGGAGAGATGTCAGTGGCTTACTCTTAACGTTGCTTTGATTTCATGTGAAGTCTGCCGGAGGAACTGAGTGTAAATAATCAAATTCTAATGATGCCAAACTCCTCCCTCTGTGAAAGAGACACAGCCCTGAGCTCGTGTCTGGTAGCAATGACACAAGAAATGTGCTCTGTTGGCTGAGACCTTCGCTATTGGCTGTATGGGAAGCAATCAGTAATTTAAAATGCTTTAGCTTTTTGACTGTTGATAAGCAGAGTGCTGGATATGGAGAGCTACATTTTCTGTCCTGTCAAATGGAGCTGGGCACTGTCATGGCTCTGTAGAGACAGGAACTGTGTTCCCTGCAGATTTACCAGATGAGAAGGGCTCTGAAATTTATTCACAGCACTCTGCAGCCTTTATCTAAAGTCCTGCTCTGCTTATTTGAGGAGTCCTGTTCCTGTGTGGGTTTATGAGCTCTGTATCCACCTGAGCCTCTTGTCAGAGGTTACATTTTGAAGACTCCTTTAGGGAAAGTTTGATAAATAGAAAATACCTGGCCCCCATCCCAAGTTCTAAGCATTAAAATCCCATAAGTTGTTAGTGTAATGAACATTTAGAGTTAAACATGTTCCCTTTTTTCCCATTTTGAATGTGTTTTGTTAGGAATCAGTCATGGAAAGGTGTGCAATGCCATGCACACAATGTGAATGTGTATTTACCATGATGATGTGCTGTCCTCCCTCTTGAAGTAATGGGTTATTCATGAATTTGGTGAACAACTGAGCATGGATTTTTCATTTTCCTCCAAGTAGCTGTGTTAATTTGTACTGTTTTAAACCACTGCTTAAATTAACAGCATTTGGTGGGAGTGGTGTAACAACACTTTGAAGATGATGAAATCCACCCTCCTGGGTATTCTGGCTTATTGTGGGGACTTTTAAACTGCTTAATCTCTACTCTATAGTCTTTTTTTTTTTTTTTTTTTTTTGGTGTTCTGAAGTAAGGGATCCAATAATCACCTCTGTGGAAGAGCTGTGTTTTTCTAATGAGGATTTTCCAACAGTTACTATGGGCTTTAGATACACAGTGAATATTTCTGTACCTCCTTAAATACCCAAGCATTCACTTTTTTTTTTCATTATTTTCACAGGTTCAAAAAATCTTGCTCAAAAATACCATGAGTTCTCCCCAAATGAAATATTATCTACATGAAGAAGCAGTACAGAATAAAACTGCAAAAGGAGCATAACAGCTTTGCCATATGCAGTGACATGTCCCTTAATATCATCAGCCAGTGGTTTGTCAAGTGTCCTGAGTTTCACTGGCTTCTCTCTTTCTGATCTCAGTCTTTCAGATACTGTGATAACATCTGAAGAATTTGTTGGAGCACGTCAAAGCCTTATCTCCTTTTCATACCTTCCTAAAGTTCCTTGGATCAAATTAAAATAGAATCTGGGAGAACATTAGAGGCTTGGGAAGGAATGTGTCCGATCATTTAAGCCTATTGGTTTCCTCTGCTTTGAAAGTAGTTTTGTTTTGGTATTTTGAGGGTTGTTTTGGGCTTTTTATTTGTTTGTTTGGAGTTTTTCTTCAGTCCTTGTTATTTTTATTTTCTTTAATAGTACAAATTCAGAGCTGAGGAACTCAAGAACCCCTCAGAAGCCTGTTTGTTGCTTATGGGACCAGATGTCCACATGTGTTTCAAAGCATTTAATACATTGCTTGCAAATGTTAGTTAAGATAGACGACTGCTTTGATTGAACAGGTTTTTGGACTGCTGCTGTTTCTAGCCCTGCTGGTGATAAATGATGGGAACAGTGTTTGATAAAAATATCAGAGAACTAATTTATGTTTTTCTGCTAGACTCCACTGAGATGGAGAGCTATTTAGACTTAGTGGGAATAATACAATCAGGCCTTTGTTTATTCATAAACAGTGACTTGAAGGTCAGTCCTTGAGGACCTGGTGATACCATTCCTCGCACAACTGTAGTTAAAAATATTGTGTATATTTGGAGTAATATAGTAATCATTATTGCTTCAGAAATTATTATTATTAAGATGCATAAAAATCCAGAATATTGTCAGGAAATGCATATCTTGAACATTACAGGAACTGGAGTCTATTTTCCTACCTAGAGAAGAGGGAGGAATTATTTATTTTTTTGTTGATCCAAATAAATTTTCCTGGCTGGTTATTACGGCCCCCTCAGACCCACTGCACGTCCCCCAAAGGGCTGTCCTGTAGTAGCATAACACTGCACAACCTTTAAGTCACTTTGACAGCCTAAAGGAATGACAAAGTGTGCCAGGGAAGTCCCCAGGCCACTTTTATGGCAGATATGGCCTTACCTGGAAGGGCTGCACTGCTGCCTGCTTGCAGCTGCTGCAGCAGAGCTGAGCTCTCCGTCATCCTGCTCCACTCCCCAGGGGCCTGGTATTTGGTGCAGAATTGGGAAAGATTAAAGTAAATTAGAAAAGGGTTGAATATATGGGCACTTTAATCCAAAATGCCCCATCTCTATATCCTTGTTAAACACCTGTAATTATCCAATCCAAGTTTATGAGCAGTCAATCCAGATTAGGATTTTTAAGGTAGCTGTTCCATGAGCATTTATTTTGTTCCTTTTCTTGCATGGAACTGAAGCTACTTGATTTGGTGACCCTTGCCAGGTTTTCTCTAGGAAATTCTCTTTATTTCAAATGGTCAATACTGAGATTTATAGATAAAGATTTGCATTAGATCATTGACATCTTGGTGAAATTCCAAGCAGCTGTGGTGTAATAGATGTGGAATCTTGGATCTCTATAGCTGTTGCCATATGATGACCAAAATACATATCCCAAAATCTTACAGTGTACTGAGCAGTTGTAGAGCATGCAGAGATTCGCAAAGTGCAGCAACGGCACCAAGGTAAATTAAAGATGGTTAATTTTAAGTAAGTTTTACGTGGTTGCATTGATTAGTTTCATTCACCTAAATCACAGGGCAAAAAACCCAAACAAACCAAACCACCAGCCATTTTCTGCTTAAGTGCAATAAATAAATATTTATTTCACTTTTATTTAGAATGTCTGATGTTCAGTCTAGAAAAAATTTCTACCAGAAGAGCAGTCAAATGCAGACAGGACACCAAGAAAATAAATTGATATTGGAGAACAGGACAGTAGGAGTTTTACTTTCTCTGGCTCTCTAGGTTTACAGTTAATCTATGAAATTATAGCTTTCTGCATTAATTATGCTGCTGTCTAGAGCTGTGCCGTGAAATTTGCAGAGCAATTGAAGTTAATGAGTTTTCTCACAAATGCAGCTGTGTCCTCCTTCACACTGCCATTGGTACAGTGCAGCCACGAGCAGGCACTGGAATCAGGGAATTACTTATTTTCTAGTACAGGAATAGTGGCAGGTGCTTACATACAAAATACGTGATATATGTATGTATATATTTATATATACACTGGAATGAATATTTTTTAATATATAAAAAACAATTTATCTATGTTTTTAAGCATTTTCCAGCACTAATTTATATATAACTACGAACACCTGCACAGTGAATCAGAGAAAAGGATGTTTCATTCATTCAGTAGCTGCACTCAAGTAATAAAGCAACTTTGAAGGTCAATAATGGGATTAGGTAGATCCTGATTTTGCCTTCTGGCCTCATCACTACTGTCCTCTCGTTAAAACTACAGAGCTTGTGCTAAAATAAAAAAACTGCCTTAACAAAATGTTTCAGAAGATACCACAATTTAATTTAATTTGTGAATTTAATTGTGACTTTTCCAGCTGCTTTTGATAATAGTGTTAAATGAGAGACGCAACTATTTTTTTTCAGCCCAGGATTCTACATTTTCAAGGAAAAGCATCCCTATGTCACATAATTAGCATTAAAAATACAAGTTATTTCTATAATAAGTGATGTAAAGAACAAGGCTCTTACTTAAATATGAGAATTTTAAGAACCATGTGAATTCATTAAAATTCTGTTAGCCTATTTGTTGGAAAACAAGTAACAGAAAAAATATGAAATGAAATTTAATATGAAACAAAGGACAGGAAATTTTCTTTAAAAGCTCAGAAAGGGAGATCTGCTGAAACCAAGTATAATTCTAGAACCTGCAATTGAAAGGGAAGAACTCAGCTTTAATTTTGGGATTAGTTGTGCCTGGTAGTAGTGCACTTTAGAATATATCAGCATATTACAAAAATACCTTGTAGTACTTGAAAAAGGGAAAGAACAGTAATTACACTGATTCCAGACTTTAAAAAGAAAAAAGGTTTTCTTTTTTTTTTGTGCTAGGGAGGCTACTAAACATAGTCAGTTTAGGAAAGCTCAGTTAAATTATATGACATTTTAAATGTTGTAGGTAATGTCTTCTCAAATTAGTGTTTCCAGCCTAATGCAGATAATAGGATAATGAGGCATTTATGGAGATTATATTTTACAAGTTACAAATGTACTGCTCTCTAGCCAGCAAGATTGCACACAAAACCAGAGGGGTCATTCAGGAAACCATTAGAGATGTTCATAGTGTAGGAAAGAATAAATTGAACTTTGCTGGGTTTAACAGCTTTTCCATATGTCCTAAATTCTTCTTATGCCCTTTTAAAAATTCCCCCTTCTGTAGTGCAGTTGCACTGTGGCTTTAAAGTGCGTTCATCTCCTCCAACCCAGGGAATTCAGTTTCACATTTTTCACGTTAAGTCCTTGTGAAAGGTGGGGCTCCTTGCCTTGCCCAGTCAGCTGCAAAGGGACAGGCGCTTTGCCAGGTGAGATTTTTGCCATCAGCTGGTACCTCAGATGGGGTAACCTGGCTCAAAGTCCTTCTCAGGGGGGAGCCCCAGCTTGTGACAGACTCACGTGTCCTTCTGGCTTGTTCACTTAGCTCTGCAAACTCGCGATGCATTTTTAATTACCCGTCAGAAAGTTATTGACTGTCAGAAAACTGAACTTCTTTCAGGAAAACCAAGATGTCAGAGTTAGAAAAGTTTGTTAGTACTCCTCCTCAGTAGCTGGGAGAAATAAAGTGGATGGAGTGTGTAAAAAGAGATGTAATATATACTAATGTGTAAGTGCTGGACTCTCCATTGACTTTGAATCTGGTCATAGATGAAGGTTATGGAGATAAAGAAATGTGGCACAGAAGGAAAAATGGAGAAGAGATAAGGAAATTAAGACAGGAAAGCATCAGAGAAGAATAGCAAAACTGTGTTCTGCAGTAAATAGGGATACATTTGAAGAGAGTGTGGGCAACCATGGGGATCTCTTGTGAGATTGTCAGTAAAGGACTCAGAGCAGAATTGGAGCAGACCCAAAGCAATGTTCTTCTGATCATATATCAATGAATTAATCATTACTCTGAGTTGTTTGATGTACCAACGAAATGCATCATTACATTGAACCATCTGAATTTTTTACAGTGTAATACATCACTGGTGAGGTAGAACCCTAATGATAAATTAGCATGCAGCCAGGCTTCATTATGTTAAATTAACTAAAACAAGATTTTTTAGGCTGATAAATATATAATGTGAGCCATCTCAGGTGGGAGACTGAGAGGTAGAAGACTGGTGGACTTGCATGTGTCAGACTGCAACAGGAGAGCAAACAGCACAATTTGGGGTGGTTTGGATATGAAATATATGCCTAACATGGCTGTGGAAGTAATTGGATGAACCAGCACTTCAATCATGAAACTTGTCACCCTGTAATTACCTCTTGAGTTCAGCATTATCACGCTGGTCTGTCAAACAAGAAATGTGGAATGGTAACTGAGAATGCATATCTGAAAATGTCAGTATTCCTCATTTTACAGATGTGATCATTAAGAAGGGAGAAGGCTCTGAAGGGGCAGCCTCCTCTATTTGTGAGAAAACAGATGACAATTTAGTCAGGAAAGAGAAATTTAGTAAATTGCATTCAGCCGGAATGTAATATATTTACTTCCCTCCCATATCACTTCTGCTGAAAGTGGCTCCGTACACATTTGGACATGATCTGATTCATATGAAAAATAAATCATGTCTGTGTCCTGTAAGTTTGCTACATTTTAGAATAATAACAGGAATTCTGACATTTCTAGCATATAAGCTATAACTCCATCTGTCACTGAGTTAAGAAAATCTCAGGTGGTACTTTTAAAAAGTAACAAATTGAAATTGCTGCTGATGGAAGAAAATTCAGAATGTGACAAACAAGTACTTTTAGTCACCTATTTATAGAGAAGTGATTGCTTATCTAAATATACAAAGCAAAAGTTTTCCCATTAAAACAAGTTTTAGTAAAATATGTAGTTATTCACGGGAAAAGTGGTTTTAACTTTTCTGGGAAATAATGATTTTGTTTTTCACGTCAATTTTTGATGTGACAAAACAGAAGATGCTTGATTACAATCAGAACAAAAGGCAAAGAGTCACTTGTATCTACTTCAAAAATACAAAAATTGAAATCTGAAATAAAAAAGAACATTTTCCCTTTTAATAATTCTTTGGAGTAAGGAAGCATTTTGATCAACCCTAAACAAAAGTAACAATAAAATTTTATTTACATAACCAGTTGGAGAACCATTTGGAAAATCAGTAGTCAACGTACTACTCACTATGTGAAAAGGTGGAAAGTGTGGCCTTTTAGCATTTCCTGAACTGCAGGTGACAAACTTTACAAAATAACTGATGCAGTGGTGTTTTGTGTGAACAATCATAGAAAGATTCACTTCTCAGTTCATTTTTGTTAGGTGGGTTGGAAAATCATCTCTAATCTGCTTATTCAAAAATATCTGAAATAGTCTTTTGTGGCATTTAGAAATTTAAAACTTGGTCTGTATTCCTTATAAAATATTGGACAGCAAGGTAGTAGCATCAAACAAAATGCATCACTTTGAGGCAGTATCTTCATTCTTTTCCTAAATTTAAATTTGAATATTAATATGGTTTGCAGAAAGTAGTTAACTAAAAAAAAATCAAATCTAATTTAAAAATTCATGGGCTGCATAAGTAAAAGGATTTGTGGAATATAGTTAAACATTCAAACCTAATTAAAAATGCCATACTACATTAAAAATGAGGGAACTGTGTTCATGCTAACTATACTCCTGCAAATAAATTAGCTTTTTCATTAATACTATTTGTTTAATGTTCTCCATTAAGCTAATGAAATGCTGAGAGATAATTAGGGATACACAGTTTTGTGAATTTTTCTTTTAGCCTAATCCTGTGTGTGCTTTAAGTCCTCCACTGATTATTTTTGAGTTGGCTGCGTGGCTTATATCCACTAAAAAGCTGCGCAAAAGATGACCTGAATCAACTACATAAATATATATTTGAAATTTAGTTCTGTTTAAAAAAATGGTACCGCTCTCACCAGTGACTGTTGGTATTTATCTATTTATTTCTACATATACAAGCAAATGAAGTTGTCATCAGAACTGATGAACAAAGTGTGTGTGTGCATGTGTTGTGTGTGTACATAATACGTGTATCTATTTAAAAAAAAATGAGTATTTGCCATGTCCTGATGCTCCTCTTCCTCCTCAATGAGAACAGAATGAGAACAGAAAAGTTACAGTTGATGGAAAGGATCACACTTGAAATCAGGTTCCATGGATACCTGGACAATTAAGCTCCTTTAAAATCTTTTCTATTCCTTCTACTGATGCCTTCTCCAGCCACCTAGAAACAGAGACTAGACAGGAGTAAGGGAATAAAGGTAGGTATTTATTTGAAAGGCCTTCAAAGGTACACCCTGGGGAGCCAGAGGCTGCTTCCAAATGGACCCCAAGATGGACGGCAGGTCACGAGTTCTTCACACTGTTATAGGTTTGGTCCATTTGCATATCAGCATAAATTCACCAATTAAAACTTTAGCTTTCTTTAATTTCCCCTCTAGAAGCCCGAGCTCACAGCTTTGGGCCTAGGACAGTCTGGGTGTCCTTGGATAGGAAGCTCAGAGAAGCTTTGTTGTGTCTATCTGATCTAAGAGAGCAGCTAACGAGCTACAGGAAACTTCAGAGTTACACACTAGGTAATACAGGATTTGAAAAAATATGAAAGTTAAACCCTAAGGCATCACTACTCCCATTTGTTTTCAATAGGACCCAGAAATCACAAGCAGAGATAAGTATTTATTTTTGACTGGCATAGGTAGGATTTTTGGTAAAGAAGTCCTGATGGCACATCCATTTCTTACCCTCATCATCTTCTCATGAAAAAAAACCCCAAAAATAAATTCCCTGTTTCAGCCCTGAAGAGCTGAATCCAGGATAAATCTTTGCTCAGTCATCATAATATTCTTTTTTTCTCATGAGGAAGCAGATGCAAAAAGCCCTGTACAAACAAAAGGTCAGTAATTTTTTAGCTACCCTCATTAAATTAGGGTTGTTAGGCAACAGTTTAATTACAAATATGTAAGCTATTATTTGAACTACCAAGCAAATAAGTATTAGAAACATTACACAAATTCTGTGTGATGATGAGCTATGCAAGCTGTTGTTTAGGTGGCCAATATTAAGCTGGAAAAGGCAGCCAGGGCATAGTTTTTACCTTTTTACCCTCTTCCCATCACTTATTGATATTATAGATTTCACAAGATAAAAATAGTTGGCACCCCCAAAGAACAACCAGGGCACTGTTTAAGTAGAACAAACAATGGGAAATCTTATTAAAAAATCCACATTTCTGGTATCACAGAGCATATTTAGCATGTTAAAAAAGTATTGTTCACATGCAGTAGATTAGTAGCACTAAATAAATCTGTCTAAATATGAACAGTTTAAAAATGTACATATCAAAAAATCCCCAGAACAACACTTTATAGCATTTGGTGTTCTGTAGCATCATCCCTCTTCATTTGCTTTGTATCTGAAGACTGAAATGTGAGAAGAGTGAAATGTGGAGGGTGTGTGAGGAGCCACAAGGATTTTGTCTCTAGGTGTGAGGTGTACACAGATACATACGGGGAAAGAGCCAGAGTGTGCTGTGGAGAAAAGCATTTGAGCTTAAATTGCAGCACTGGATTTTTCTTTTCAATGCCATTTTGCCCCTTCACTTAATTTCTTTCTCTTCTCTCTGGAATCTCATCAAGAAACTAATCGAGAGCCTAAAAGAGCATGGGCTTAGAGTACCTTTCATAGAGCTATTTTAATCAATCTTCAGTAGTGTATATGGATTCATATAAGACCTTCAATTAACTTGCGCATTAACACTGGTTAAGCAATTTTAGATCCTTAACTTATCAGGAATGTTGTATGCAAGGGATTTGAATAGCTGAGCAGAGTTTGTAATCAAACACATTTCATCCCTGTGCTCTTATTATGCTGGTCACCACATAGAGAAGGATACAAATGAACTGAGAATGGCTCTTCTCTGAGATTTTCCATTTTTTAAGCATTAATGTTACCTGCATATTGCTGTCTCACAAGTTTAAGCAGGTTTTCTGAAGGGAGAAGCACTTGCTGTTCCTGTTGACCTCATTCAGAATTGAGGGTATTCTCTGTGTAAAAATCCAACCTAATTTAGTTTCGTAGTGGTTTGTAATATTTGAATCTCTCTTTATGTGGCACATTATCATGTCTCTTAGTAGCAGCAGTGTTGAGGAAACCTCATTTCTAAACTGGTGCTTCACTGGCCATTTGCCAGTTTGCCAAAGCCAGTGGAACAGGTGGCACAGAACCCCTCACTGCTGTCCCGGGAGCAGGAGCTGCTCCCTACACGTGCACATGGAGTGCCTGATGCAGCTCATCCCAGCTTTTCCAGCAGTTAACTGACGAGATTAAATGAACTGATTCAGCTTTTAAGCATTTATTTTAAAATCATATCCGTCTCGAAAATTCTACAAGAACAAAACTGAGTTGTTTATGTGCTTTCCTACTTCTTTTAATCATTTCATGGGCTTGGAACACAAGCCCTACGAGGAACGGCTGAGGGAGCTGGGGTTGTTCAGCCTGGAAAAGAGGAGACTCAGAGGTGACCTTATTGCTCTCTACAACTCCCTGAAAGGTGGCTGAAGTCAAGTGGTACTGCCTCTTTCACCAGGCAGCAACTGACAGAACGAGAGGACACAGTCTCAAGCTGCGTCGGGGGAGGTATAGGTTGGATGTTAGGAAAAAGTTTTTTACAGAAGGGGTGATAAAGTATTGGAATGGACTGCCTGGGGAGGTGGTAGAATCACCGTCCCTGGATGTATTTAAAAAAAGACTGGATGTGGCACTTGATGCCATGATCTAGTTGAGGTGTTAGGGCACGGGTTGGACTCGATGATCTTGCAGGTCTCTTCCAACCCATACACTCTGTGAATTCTGTGAATTCTGTGAATTCTGTGGATTCTGTGAAAGTATTTTTGTGTCTTATGTTTGTTTCTAGGGCCTCATACATAACAGGAGCTTACTATGGCATAGATAGAAAAATTCATAGCACCCACTAGCCTTCACCATGAAGGACCTGGATTATTTTACAATGTTTTAGTCTTTTGTTCCCATGTTCTGCTTTTAGAAACAGAAAGTAAATCCAAATCCCACGAATGAAAAGTATTTTAGTGAACTAAACAGGAGCTAATGCTTCTTATTCAAAAGTGCCTACAGCATTTTAACCTGTAGTCCATTAATTTCTCAAAATTACTTTGTGTCCAGTCAAAAATGATTATAACAAGGCCTTTCCCTAATCAGAAAGATAACAATGAGTTTCAAATCCAATTATTCTGTTACCTGCTGAAAATTTCTGATGCCTGGCTGAAATTATTTTCATGCAGGTTTGCAAGGATACCTATTGGTGTTTCTGTCATTGCAGCAATGGAAGAGAACTCTCTGTTGCTTTGGGGACCTGGCGAGGACCTTCCTTTAATGCTCATTGGTGACCCTGCTGATTTTGGAACTAAGCCATCTCTGAGTGGGTGTGATCAGGTCCACTCAAGTGAAGTGTGTTAGCCATGGATGTTCACCCTGAGACTGGGACAAGTCTTTGCATTGAATTTAACTGGAGGGATTGTGTGATACAAACGCTCCTGAACTGAAGACCAATAAACTTTACTGGAGTTTATAAATGTGTGAGAAAACTGCACAGCATCACAAAACACCAGTTGGTGGAACTGCGTATGAGATTTATTTCTTGACTATTTGTAGAACTCAGGAAATACGAGCTTGATAAAATCTTTGCTGATGTTTTTCAGTCAGGCTTTGTCATATAATGAACTCTGCATAAAACTGAACTCTGTTATCCCTGGCACACATGTAACTCAAGGAAGTTTGAAAACTGGTTGCAATTACCAGATACAAGATGGCAATTAAAGGGGTGCATTCTTAACACAGACGTGCATAATGTGCTAGAGACTAATTAAAGATGTGAGCACACAGATCACTAGGAATTGCCCAGGAATAGAAGTTCACTTGAAATAAGGTAATTAAGTTAATCTTCTGATAGTGGGGTTTTGCAGTAAGTGCATGTACTAAATATGAAAGTAAGGAACTTAAGAGGTAATTAAAAGTAATTCAGGCATTAAATTAACCTTCTAGCTATATGAAGTGGTAGCAATTACAGACATCAAAATTAGAATCATATTGTAATCAGATTAACTACAGTGTAATTAATGTACCTACATCACAACCTATCTACAAAAGTCAAATACAAGGTGCTGGTTTCCCAGCAAACATTAATGCTTCAGCTGGACAGCAAGCCTTTCAAAACTGGGAGCAGACATCAGTACCCCAAATCCGAAGAAAGCTGCCCGTGCTGGGGATCTGTACCATTTTCAAGAGCTCCACCCTGGAGTTTCCAGGAAGGCTGCAAAATCCTTCCCTAGCTTTTCCTGTGCGGAGGTATCCCTGTGCTGGGGATGAGCTTTGCAGGCTCCCTGGCAGAGCAGGAGTTATGGCTCTGTCGGAGGCAAGCAGAGCCTCCGCTCTTGCTTTCTGCAATTAGGCTTCTCAACATCTCTCTCAGGAAAGTGCTACTGGCTCATTATGGCTAATTGCTGCCAGGCACCTGATTCCCTCGGAGGCCAAGGAGAGGAGCCAGGCTGAGGGGAGGGCTGTGGTGGCTGAGCAGGAGCACCTACCAGGCAGGTGGATGCACTTTTAATCATTTCTACAATTGACTTACAGCTACAGGAAACTTGACCTTTTCTTTGATTAGAATCTGAGCTGATGAAATTCCCCTTCTTCCCTGCAATCAGTTGCCACATGAATTGGGCCATTAGATTTGTGTATCTACCTATCTGCCCTAGGCATGTTGTTAATGCAGCTGTGATTAAAGTAATTTATTACAAATTATTGGGTGTGAAAAGGGATCTGATACTATAAAGTAATATTTTAAAGGAGACATTCTAATAGGCGCAGTCAGTGTCATGCTTTGTTTTCAATTATTTTATCTCTGGCACGAACAATAGATTACCCACTACAGGCTTTGTGTTATAGGGCAACTTGTACATGATCTGTGAAGCAAATGGAACTAAAAAAAATCTGATTGCAACTCAGTCTTAGCAGAGACTCTACCATTTTCCAAGGCTGGAGAAGCAGATTAAACACGATGCAGTTTGATTTCTATGTATTCCATTATGCTACAGTTACATATAAGCCATTTTTCTTGTCAGGAAAGGTTTCTTGCATGTTATTCCTCTCTTCACTTTTTTCTGTGTCTTAATTTATTTCATGTATTCCCCTAGATAATACTCAAGTTTTATTTTAATAAAACAAAATTTTAATATTGACCATTTAGCGACATCTGTTTACATGTGAGCAAGAAGTCCAGCCCTTATCCCTCCACATTCATTCCGGGGAGCTTTACTGTAAACTTGGCAAGTTTTTGGCTCGAGGCTGTTGCCGTGCAGCCAGACACGCTGAAAGCACCAGGATGGTGCAGGTGTGCATCACTCTGTGTATCATCAGTCGTACCTCTGAAGGTTGATTTTTTGGGCTTCAAACATTTCAAATGGTTTGGAGATTTCTATGGATGGGTGCAGGCACACCTTTGTTCCGCTTGGTGCAGAGGGTCAAGGATGCCGTGGCCACACTGATGCCTTTGTGTTGCCAGGACTTCCTTCCACGGTTTGTTACTGACTCGAGCTGGAAAGATGAGAGTTGCTTTGTGTAATTACACGATTGAACTGCTGGAATTGCCTGAAGGATAGATTGTATATCACACTCATGACATTTATTACTTTTTCATCTGAGTGAAAAAAAGCAGCAGAATGCTGTACAAGTCTGATCAAATCACACAACTCTTCATCAGCAGTCATGAGTCAACACATAACATATACGAGACTCACTGAAAAGTGTGAATTTTATCTTAAAACTGGTTTGATTACTAAACTGTGGTCCATCAATGAAAAAGATACTGTCTTTTTTTGTAATTGTGGATTAAAGGTAGGGGATAATGAACAAAAGAGCAAAGAATCAGAGAAGAAAGAAAACATATCTTTGATTCAAAGCTCTGGTTAATTCAATAAATGTGTCCCTTCAATATTTTCCAAAAGAAAGAAGTCTTTGTACTTGGGCTGAAACTAGCTTTTATGAATTGGAAATCTGTCCAACAAAGCTGGGAAGCAGTTATTAAGTCTTCTGAGAGTTTTTCATAATTCCTGTAATATGCTTAGACATTTTTAAAACAACCATCTTATTATTTGTTGACAATTCAGGGCCATTTTTTTGTAAATGAAAGTCACATAAGCATATAATTATTATTTTGTATGTTTTGATCATAAGGACTGATAATGTTCTTTGTTTCTCATCTGAAAAAATATATATTCTTTATATAGGGTTTCCACTTCTCTTTCCAATCTTATTCGTCAGAAGAATGTAGTTGTTCAAGACCTTGGAGAAAGCATAATAACTTTTCATAGTCAAAGGCTCTATGATTTCTCACCATTTTAATCAAAAGTACAAGAAACTGACTCCTTTATTGGAGAGTTGTGAGGAAAAAAATTGGGTCACAGGATTGTTGCAAAACTGGGCATTGCAGAATTCAATGTTCTTGCCATGGCTGAGAGGCAGTTGGCTCCTTATGGAGCCCTGGAGCTACAGGAAAGATGTGTCACCAAGTCCAAAATATCCTCACAGTGCATTGTGGTTGGACAAAATGGAACTGATCCTAGGGAGTCAAAACACCCTACAGAACACTTCAATCTGTTAAACAGAACTAGGTAGCATCATTTATTTCCAAATAAGCATAAGCAGTGACTTCGTCTTTCTCCTTTATTCTCTAGATCATCTTATTGCAACACTAGAGAAAACCTTAGTGCAGCTGTGTGCTGTAATTTGGAGTGACGGATCCTAAATTTTTGAGAAACCTGATTTTTACATGGGAAATAACACAAATGGACACTCCAGGCCATGCTTTTCTAACAAACAGCTGCTCCCACTAGGAATTGGATTATGCCTGTTTGTCCTTTGTACCTGGTGGGTACCTGGAAAAGCTATAGAGCCAGGAAGCAAATTGTCAAGGGCTTTCAGGAAGGACACCTGAACACCTCTGGTGTTTTACCCTCTACTGTTAAAGAATTTGTAGTTGAATGTTTTGAGTTAATTTGTGAATAGCAAGAAAACAACATTTGCGTTTTCTTAATTTTAGGGACATTAAGGTCTGCAATTTAAACTTTTCCTCAAAATTACGATAGTGTATCATGTGTAATGTATTTTACTTTTTTTAAATTACAGAAATTTCAACCAACTGATACTGTAAATCAGGTTTAAATTTTCAAAATTTGAAACATAGTCTAAGAGTTTTTGCTACCATCTTAAATGTAGCTGATGCCGAAAGAGTCAAGTTGTGGGAGCATGGGCTGCATGTAAATCATGGTGCAGGAATTGCTTTAAAGTCAGGCTTAAAGTCAGAGTTGCAAATTGTCTACTCTGTGTCCTTTTCAGTGTCTTCCCTGCTCCAGAGTGAACAAGCCAGAGCTTCAGGGCTTGCCTCCGCGCACATTTGTCTGAAAGTGGGCAACCTCTCGTCAGCCCACCTCAGAGTTGTTGCATGTGGTGACATGGATAAGGGGCAGAGGAAATCCACAAGGCCGCTGTGGATCCACAAGAGCCCCAAAATCACCAGACATGAGGAATGATGAAGTTTATGAACGGTCTGATGCTCAGAGATGACACTGCCATTGTGGACCATGTGGAGAGATGGAACCATATGTTAAGGCTGCTCTGGGCTAGTGCCACTCCAGGGCAGTTCAGTCTGGGTTATCCCTCTCTTGGGCCTGACTCAGACCCCTCAGACCAAGCTGGAACACGGTGCAGTGGGGCAGCTGGGGCCACTCTTTGTGTGATGTGTGAAATTGAGTTGAATAACTTCCTTTCATGCAGCAGTGAAGAGTAATCCTGTTCCTAAATATCGTCACATGTGCGTTTGGCAGGTGAGCCCCACTGGTACAAATAAGGCAACAACCACTGATCTCCCCCAACCTCTTTCCTTTTAACACTGTACCATAGGAATTAAAGTTGCTCTTGACTAAGAGCTTTGGATGCCACGTTAGACTGCTGTCAGGTTTCTTTTCTGCTTCCCGTTCCAGCATAAATGGCTGACTCTTGTACGGCATGACCTGATCACCAGGACAGGTCAGCCAGAACAGAACTTCAAATTGGGTTGGATGTATCTTGAATTTAATTAACTCCTGCTGTTTAGGCCACTTAGGCCTCACTTTCTGAGCTGAATGGTTTACTCTTCTACTTTCATCTCTTCAGGATGAGAGGCTGGGTCCAAAGACCAGCGAATTGAAAGGACTTCAGGAAACTTTGTAGCCTGGTACAACAATAATGGGGGGAGGGACTCAGAAACTTCCTTTTGAGCAGCTACACGCCAGGTGAGAGCAAACTCGAAAGTGGAGGGCAAGACAACTGGGGTGCGCCGTTCCTTAACTTCTGTTCGTGGAGCTGGAGATGAATAAGGCTGGCTTCTGCTCTCTGCTCCACGTGCAGCCCAGACTTTCCAGCAGGGAGCGGGGGAACGGACTGAAATGAATTAAAAGCTTCCAGGTTAGTTAAGGTTCTCTTGATTCATCTTTGTTTTGTTCCTTACTAGAGTCACGACTCAACAAACCTGTGTAACCAGTGGTGCCTTTAAAGTCTCAAGCAGGAGAAGGTGGCCCTCCTGCCCCCAAATAAAGAGCTGTGTTGGCTCTTTAGGAGGGGCACTCATGTGTTTGGAGGACAATGCTTGCAGTTCACGCTCTTTGACCTTTCATTTCTAATGCTACCAGATGCGTTTGGAGGGTGACCATGATGGCCCTTACAAGATATAAATGGCCACACTGATGAAGAGACGTTTAGGGTAAGTGCAAGTGTTTCATTCCCCACACAGGGCTGTTATCTTGACATGTTATCTTCATTAGTTAGCAGAGTTGAACCCACAGAACTGTTTCCTCGGGTTCTAAGGAGCTTTTCTGTGGCTGAGGTGGCAGTTCAGTGGCTCTGCAGCATCTGAGGCTTCTGATTCCTGTAGAACCACATCAAATGGGTCAGAGCAGGAACAGCCTGTTCCTTTCCATAATCCAAGGCTGCTTCGGAGAGATCCTTCCAGCTTTTCCACTTTGAGACCAAATTTTCAATATCTATATTCTCAATCAAGAATAGGTATAGTTCTCATAGAGCCTGAATATCCTGCCTCTCCCAGAGGGATTAGTCTCACGATTGACTGAGCTTGTATAAAGTTGATAATTCTTTGTAAGGGATGGTGTTTCTTTACAGTGAAAAAATAAATGTCTCCATTTTATTTTCACAGTTATGCGAAGTATCTTCTTTTTCACAGATCTTTTTGCATACTTTGTGCGATTTTTCTGGTCCCACACATTTTGTGCCATGTGTCTGTTTCTTCCTCAGTATAAATTTTTCATAGTCACTTAAAAAGTACAAAAAGAATTAGTGTCTGCAGCTGAGCTCTCAAGGGCAATAATCTAATAACAAATGTGTGGATGAGAGAGAAAAAGACTTGATTATGCATTTCTAAACCATTATGACAGAAAACAACAGAGAGGAAATGTTTTTAACCTATGAAGCTTAATTAAATTTTATCTTGCACTGTAAAATGCTCTGGCTGTGGTCCAAGAAGGACTTGTGTACAGATGTCTCCTTGCTCAATCCCTGGTTTCTCCAGCTGGTTGCACGACCCTGTGTTGAGCAGTTTGCCTTCCTAAACACATCATGGGAAGGGCTTGGAAGAATCAATATGGAAGTTAACACTGCTTTTAAATGTCAGGATTTAAGATTTTCTCTCAATACTGGTCACTCAGGCCTCTCCCTGTCACCTTTGATCTGCCTCAGCTCCTGCCCAGGTCCCTGATGTGTCTGTGCTGTGCACTTGCATCTCAGTGCAGTGACAGGGAGACGAACACAGAGCGGACAGAGAACAAAGGGCCCCTGAAACCAGCTCTGCCTCTTGGAGGAAAACCTGTGCAGGGCTTTCCCCTTGCTCTTACATGGAACTGGAAGAAGAAGACAAAGTGCTTTTCCTCATGAAAAAGGCCTCCTAGACATTTTTAAAAATATACTTTACATAAATTATCTAGTTTACTTTGAATCATCTTTAAATCAAACACACAAGTGTTCTCAAAGCAGGATCTGGACACTCTTCCCAGCTGTCAGGGAGACTTTCCTCCCTCAGTGCTCCTGCTCAGGCACCGAGGCACATGGCATCCTTTCCACCATGTGGAACAGCTTAAGGGGGACACATAAGGATGTTGTGGGATGCTCAGAGATAAATGTTTGCCACTTGCTGTGTGTTACATCCTAGTAGTGCAGTAGAACAACCTGAACAGTGTCCCTCACCGAAAAGAGCAATGCACAGGCAATCTACTCACAGCATACTAACCCTGCCTTGTTTTGATTTTGGGGACTGTAAGCTTTGTAAAAGTGTCTTCCTATACAAAATTCCATTTTTCACAAAATATTTCTACATTTTTTCCTTCTGTGTGGGATACCTGGATAAGACAGTGAAAATGTAACTAAAATAATGTAGCAATTGTATTGTGGGATTTTTCAAGGACATGTAAAGGGTGACTCCTGTCATCTGAATTTAAATCAGTCTGACTGCAAAATCCATGCCCAGTACTTTTTCTGGCAGAATTGTTAATGTGTTCTCTGGTTGGTGAGCAAATATTGTTGTCTGCAGTTTATACCTGCGGCCTAAGAAAAGGAGCTGAATTTGCTCTTAGACAGTGAGTCAGTAGCAGAACCAGATCCACAACACAAGTTTTGTGTATTTATGTTCCTCATTTGATAGCAGCTGCTGAAGCTTCTCCAAAGCTCCGGGATGCTTCTGTCATTAGTGCTGCTGCAATTGTACCTCTGAGATGATATCTACAATAGAGAATATGGTACTTTATAGGTAATTTAACTGCTGAGGGAACAGGAATGTTGCAGTAGAGAAGGAAAAGTTTAAAGAAATTAATTGTAAATGCATCAAAAATCTGCTAAATGTGGCACTTTCTGTAAATCTTGACCCCTGTGGAGATACTGCCATGCATGTGCAGGGCACATCGCACTTCATGGAAGTTAGTCTTAAAATAGTATAAAGTCTGACAAAAGTAGGTTCTAAAGTACATTCCAAGACCAGTTCAGGCTGAGGGAGAATAACATGAAAACTCTGCTACAAAAAATTGAGGCAAATTCTCCTCTTCATTAGAATGAGGTATCCAATGGATGTTTGTAAGGTAATTGGAATTGTAAACTACACAAGAATTTTTGACAGAACAAGCGTGAAGAGATGCCACAACTTATGCCATTCCGCAAAAAACAGGATTTTAAAAAAAATTTACAAGAATCCTTGCTACAGCAATTGGAAATTGCAGCATGGAAAGTCTGGCAGAACAAATGTTCTCACAGGTCTCTCTTCTTTGATTTACAAGATTAAATACACTTGAGAAAAGCCTAATTTCCTATGCAGGAGATGAGAAAGAGGAGGCTGTGTCTGATGCTGAGCATGTTTATTTAATGGCGAATACGTGTCTGTACCAGTAGTCCCAGAAGAGCTCTTAGAAGAAAAGCCCCTGTGGTCTGTGCATTTCTGTTCGTTTGGGAAACTTCTGCAAAGTGCTACGTTGGGTGCACGTAGCATGGGAGGTGTCACCAGAAAGTAAAATGTGATTTTAATGATTCCAGGCGTACTAAGGTTTCTATGCACTATAGTTTCATCTGAGATATAAAATTGTAAGTGTTTAATGAAATTCTCGATGCAGTTTTAGAAAGAGCATGTAGTGGCTAAAGCAAAACAAACCTGCCCAGGTCCAGAGCTAGACACAAGTGCTTATGTACCACAATCAGTTACAACATCCTGATCCGTGAGTTCAAATGGCAGTGTAAACTTGGAGAAGTCGGCACTGGGCTCAGTGTGAAGTGGGAAATTTTTTCTATTTGTCATTTTTGTTTCCTGAGCTACCTGTTTATTGCTTATCCTGGCTGTATTGTTCTGGAAGAATACCAGGAACATTTTTCTTTTCAGGTTATTCAGAAGCAATTTGATAGCATACTTTAACTTCCACCAAGTTTTTTTTAGCATTACATAGTCAGCTAAAGACAGAAAAAGAGCATATTAGATTTAATTTAATATCTTTGTTGACAAATTGAAAAATTCAGAAAAGGTTTTATATGAATTGTAGCTGTCTATTTTGTAAGGTTTGCATTTGTTTCTTGTCAGAAAGTACAAAAGTTTATTGTTGTTTACTTTAGGGACAGAGTAGTTAGACATATTTTTCTGTTCAGGCAAAAGCTTGTGTTTTGCACAAACTGCACAAAAAATGCAAATAATCTGCTTTTATAGGTTTGCTATTGAGGTGCTAAAGTTCAGCCTCTGAGTTAAGTTGTGCTGCATAAGGCATGGCAAGAAGACAGAAAATAAATGCAACAAGCAATGGAGGAACAGCTGTTGCAGAAGATGGATGTTTTGCTGTAATGATGTTGCTAAGATTATTAATTTATTTAATAGAATTCAGAAAGGATTCATCTGTTAGCTGTCATGATTTTATCACTGGGAGCCTGCAGGTTGCCATAGGCTATGGGCATGCTGTGTGCCTGTTAACAACATCCAAGGGGGGTCAGCTGACAAATAGCTTTGTTTATTACCATTTGGTTTATAGTTCAGGATTCATTTGGAATGTCCCAGCTAACATTTGGTCCCTCAGTTTCCTAATATTGCTGACACCAGCTGTAACAGCAGCCTTTCTCTCTTGTAAAATCCTTCTTCCTTTGATGAGCTTGTTCCCATAATTGGTTAGGTTGTTTTTTTCCTGCCTAGACTTTATTAATGTTGGTATTGCAGGGGTACCTGCAGGCCAGTTATGACCTTGCTATTCCAGCCACAGTCTGTACACACCACAAAACCATATGTTGTTAAATATTTTACAGTTTGTGTTTAAGATGAGACAATAGGTGGATGAAAACAGCAGATGCAAGGGCTAAAAAATTATGAGAAATTCTCTTAATCAGGTGAATTTGTAGGATGCCATGGATTTGTTTGCTGCTCCTTTGCTGTTGTTTTAGGGTTTGGTGTTTCTGTCAGTCTTTCAATGCCATGCAGTAAACGGGGCTTTTACCACTGTAGCATCTGCCTTAAAGTGTGCTGGTACTATTTGGAGGCAGAGAGGTGAAGGTCACAGAGATTTATCCTGATACCTGTACTGATGGCACCCATATAACCTCAGTCACCAGCAGTTATTGGCTGATAATCTGGGATAGTAATTCAGGTGGTCTGATTGAATACGAGGGGTGATAATGCTTTTTCTCATTATTATTATTACAGAGAAAAAATACCAGCAAGTGACCACATAGTCATGATTCACTCATCATCTGGAAACTGTGTGAATCAACACTCTCTGATTTGATTTCTGAGGAGCTAATGCAAGGATTTTTTTATTCTTTATTTCTCTATTTCTTCTCCATAATTTTTTTTAATAGAGGAGCCTTGCATGTCCATCCTTTACCTATACTATCAGAAATCTGACATAGTTTTAAAAAATCATTTTACCTTAATGTCAAGTGGTTGTTTTTTTTTTTGTAAATTTTCTAAGGAGGAATGTAAATAGCAATTCAAGCCAACTTCTTATTGCAACTCGGGTAGGTAACCCAGCTGAGCTGAGTTCTCTCTGAGTGCTAGTTGAGAAGGGGCCCAGTGATTCGTGGAACTAAAGAAAAGCCACAAGTTACAGGAAATGCACATAATGGCAAATTAAGAGAGAGACTAGAACCCCAGTTTAGCAAATTGATGAAAAGAAAAAAAAAGTGTAAGTGCTGGAAACAAACCAAACTTGACATCTTCACATTTGGAAAAGGAATCATTTTAGGCAGTGTTTCAAGCACATCATAATCAGTCCCAAGAGCAGGCTGAGTGATGCGAGCTCTGTACTCGAGCTTGCACGGTTGTGCTGCTCTGCTCATGTCCCTGTCATTGCCCACCTGCTCTTCCATCTCCCCGCCTTCCCTGCCAAGCAAACAGCACAAAGCCGTGACAAAGGAATTCATTACTTCTCTGACTTACCTGTTGGAAACAGCAGAAAGGGATGTTGCAGAATTTTAAAAGTGAAGTGACAGGTACTGTGTCAGCCTGAAAAACAACTGTACACACAAAAAATTAATCAGAATTCAAACAACCTCTTTGGGCCTTGAGCAGAGGAGCTGGATCTGCCAGTCCTTCTTTGAAACTCAGCTGAGGTGGTTGGCAAGTCAGTGCTGTCCCAGTGACTAAGGTGGGACTCTGCAACTTCATCTGAACAACTGTGAAATGAAAGTGCAAAGTTATTGTTATTGAACACTGCAAACTCTTGTGAGATGTAAAAGGCTTCAAGTCTTTAGTCCCTCTGCACCAGCAGCTCTGCTCAACCCTGGGAGCTTGGGAAGGATGGCCTTTGGTCATCTCTTGGTGCGTTACTTGTCTGAGTAAATGGATTTTTCTTATAAATACTGTGTGGATACAAATCGCATGACTAAAATACAACCTGCCTACTTTTTCAGGCCCATATATTTTTTTTCTGGTGCTGGCTTGGCCCTTCTAGAAGAGCCCAGTGAGGAAACATGACTGGCTATGCTGAAACTTTTAATTTTGCCTCCTTTATCTCTTGTAAGGTCTTTTGCACTTATTGAGTTATGAAGTAACCTAAGATATTTAGGGTTATTTTTGTCTCTCCTTGAAAAATTAAAGTAAAAATGAAAAAAAAAATAAAATAGATCATTTGAAATTGTTGAAGGACAAAACTACTCTGATTAACACAGTAAGAAACATACACATATTTGACCATAAATTGTATTTTAGAGGATTTTCCGTAACATAGGCTGTTTAAGTGAACAGCCTTATATTTTTATGTGTATTCATAAACACACGAAACTGTGGCCCCATATTTCACTAATATATCATTTTCTGTGCCCAGTATTCTGAACAAGTCAGCTCCACACATGGATTTCTAGTGGTGCCCCTCAGGCCTGACCTGTGCCATGTTTTGTATTGCAGTCTGAGTCAAACCTTTCTGAACAAGAAAGGTTTCTCATTTTTTGATATATTAGGCTCAATAAATTAAATACATTAATTAAATCTTACTCTGGATTTGCCAAACGTTGTTTTGTTCAGGTCCTGTGTTTCAGTTGGGGCTGGTTTCTGCTTGTGACACTATGAGGAGATCTGCATATTTTTCTGGAGAGAGGACAGAGTAGAAAGGATGAGGGGATGCTTAATAAAAGATTAGGGATGGAGAGAGAAAAAATCCATGTCATCAAACCAGGGCATCATTCATATTGGTCTGTTTTTCAGTTGTGTTGTCTTCAAAATTTGTACCCAGACTAATAAGATGATGATATCTGAAGAAAGTTCTTGTGAATGATGAGGGGAAAGAACACATCTGCATAAACTTAATCTATAATGTAATACAGCAAGGCCTAATTTGTGTTAGCCATATTTTTGTATTATTTCTAAAATTTTGTCTGAGACAAAATAAAGAACATTGTCTCATTAAGAAATCTGGCTGTATTACCGTGACAGTAATCACATTTCCATTCTATTTTCATAACCAAAGCTTCAAAGCAGTTTGAGAAATATTTGTTACTGTTGCAGGCTTGAACATGCAAGTGAATAGCTGTATCAGTACTGTTGTATGTAATTTCACCATCCAATGCTATCCAGCACAAGAGAAGTTTAACTAACTAGATAAATTAACTAACTAGTTAAATAAAGAGGAGTTTAATCTAACTGCAGGATAAAAACAATGGACTGCTGGATAAGATTAATAAAAATATTTCTTTAGAAGAAAATAAGCATCTGAGAAACAATAAAACAACAACAACAACAAAAGGTAATTTTTTACTGAAGTAGTAAAGGCTGCTCTTTTATTGCTTGCTGTTGATACAATTATTTCCCAAAGGAATGTAGTCTGCTGGACTTTAAAGATTTACTTTAAAATATATTTTTGCTCTTCTGGGAAACACTGTAAAGAAAACAGAACTTCAATAATTTGGTTACATCTTTTATGTTTAAAATCAGGTGCCCAGGCAGGCTGAGATGTGCTAATAGAAGCTGATGAGATGTGGTGAACACCTTGATTTGGTTCAGGTTGTGGGGAAGGTCAACGGAGATTTTATTTTTCTTCTCCAGTATTACTGGGGTGGGGGGGAAGTTGCTGGTTTTCATTCATTAACCTAAAAGGACAAATTAGTCTGCTGAAGTTAGAAATAGAATTGAAAAGTTTTCTGGTGCTGTGGAGTTGCAAAAAGAAAGAAGGAAAGTGAGAGATGAGTACTATTCTTTTAAATTACCCAAAGGGAGCTATAGGATACACAAGAGGAAAGGCAAAATTAATCCCCACCACGGGGTCTTCCTCTACCCATTCAGGGCTGTATAGCTGTAGTTAGACAAATCTAGTACTAAAACTTGTGGTGATTTAAAACTATGATTTAAATCAAATTTGCCCCCTGAATCTATGGTGAGGGAGATGGGAAGTAACGTGAGAATGGAACCACCATGGGAGCTCATTTGCACATTTTGAAGTGTGCTACCACTTTGGCAAATTGTTCCATCTTTTCAGGGATAGGGGTTTTTTTATCAAGTAGACTTTAACCTTAAATTATGGGGTTGGGATTCTCTAAATTGCTTGAAAGTGGGAAAACCAGTAAATCTGTCCTATTTATTTTCTGATGGAATTACTAAATAAAGGAGTTGGAATTTGCAGTACTATATTTTTAAAACCTGAAATGAAACATATCTTCTTAAAAAGTAGTTCAGAACATTTGCAGTGATTTTAAACTAAATCCTTTTCCTGATATTGCTCTAAGTAAAGCCTTGCTGTTGTTACAGTTGTCTGCAGCAATGCAAACTTAGGTACAGCACTGGGAACATGAAAGAGAGGAGTAATATTTTCTGAATCAAATTCATTGCTGTCAAAGACCAACATGATTAGTGTAACCATACCTGGTTCTCTAAATCTGTGCATGCTAAAATGACAGCTCTGATTTATTAACTTTGGGGTCATCAATGTTTTGCCTTGGAATGCAGTAATTTTTAATTATTTTGATTTTAAAACACAACCGCGCCTACGTCCTGATTGAAGCCTTGTTCAGCAAAAAGCAGCTGCAGCCCATTCTTGCTTTGTGGTTTGCACTTGCACCACGATGTGATGTGGTGTTGGGTCATTGGCAGCTGTCTGTGCAGCCTGGAGGCCTGGTGATCTTCTCACATGCACAAATTTCCTGCCACACTCCATTTCTCTGCTGGTTTTCCTCTGGGATCTTACAGTTCTGTGGGCTGCAGTTTCAAGGTTTTCGTCTCCTTAATATTAAATGATAGTTAAAGCAAATGGGAAAAGAAACTTGTGACATTTGTCCTTGTTACTGAAGAAATGGTTGCAGATTTATAACTGTATGTTTAAGGGTACCTAGTGAGGTGAAATTTAGAACTGCTAATAAAGATTTTGTCCTTTAAATCAACTCACGGTGACTGCAGTTCCATTTCTATTACAAATATTTAAAGGAGTCAAATTAAACAGGTGGAGTGGGAAGCAGACAGAGCGATGAGGGATTAACAAAACCCAGTTTGACATTCTGGGAATTTCCTAAATCATATCATGTGCTTTCTGCTCAGCTGTTCAGGATAGCAAAATTGTCCTGTGCCCTGGGCTGAAATAGATATTACAGGGCTCAGTAAAGCAATGCAATATAAGAAGCTGTCATAGCAGTTTTCTTAAGGACTGACCCTGAATGGATTATCCTAGATAGGGATTGTGTTTAGAAAGTTATGAAAGAAAGGGAGGAAGGCTTATGAGTTAAAATTCATTGGTGTGTTTTTCATATGAAAGGCTTCACTTCGAGTTAAAATATTTTACTTTAGCACCGGCTTATTTTTCAGATAGTTCTCCCTAAAGTAAATACCAGACTCCGTGAAGCAGCAGCTTTTATGTAACGTCCTCCATGTATTAGATGTTGCTGGTGGTCTCACACAGTGCTTGTCTTGTCATGTTTTACATCACTTCCCAGCTCATTACTATTAGATACAATCAGTGCTTTCCCAGGACTGAAGTTTTGTGGAAGTTCCTGCATCTGTTGCTCAGGAATGCTGCATCTCTGATATTCCAGCTCTGTCCATGATCATGCCTGGGAAGTATGAAATAAATGAGAGTCTATATTCAGTTGTGGATGTACTGCAGCTCTCAGGGATGGGTTGCTATGTAGGAAATAACTTCCCATTGCTGTAGGACATAGTGGAACATCTTTTATTTTGGACCAGGACTTGGAGTGTGTGACTTCTGCTAAAAATAATAATTGAGACCTCATTTATTCTACAGCAGCTGGGCCGGCTATTGCTGGATGTTTTTCTTTGGCTCTTCAGATATTTTTGCTTCTTTTTAAGTTCTGTCTTCAAGAGCTGCCAGCCCTGCTGAGCACCTCTGCAGTGCTCCTGGCCTCTCCTGCAGCCTCTGCAGGGCTCGTGCTCTGCGTGTAGGGCTGGGGGAGAAAGACAAATCTGGACGCGCTTGTCTGTGCTGCTGCCAAGGGCTCAGGGCTCTGCCCTGCTGGCAATGGGCAGGGCACAGATTGCCCTAATAGATGCTGTGGTTTAGGTATTAGCATGCATTGCTTCCTGAACCAAGATGTTGCTCTCCTATTCTCTTAGTGTTGCCTTCCCTGGACCTAAAAAACCAGCTAGCTCTGATCTCGTGAACTTCATTCTATTTTTACTTTTCTTTCTGTCTTTCTAAATTTAGTTCACTCTTCTCAGTTCTGAGTCTGTGTTGTGCCATTTCTGAGCTCTGACTGCAGCAGTGTTTCTCCATGTCTGCCATTTACTGAGCACTTTTGTTTCTAAGCTGACCTCTAGCAAGAAACAGATCCTACTTCATTCTTCAACAGCATTTAAATGTTTTGGGGATGAATGATCCGCACATTTGATTTGAAATGGAAAGGCTAGAACAGAAAAATATCAAAACAAGCAAATTCTAATCTCTGAGTCTTTTTTAACTGCACAGGACAGAGGAATGGTTCGTGTGCCTATGAATATGTATGACTTTCTAGTACATTTGTCACTAGTCCTGAAAATCAAACATTGCTCGTAAGGAAGCAGACATTTAATAAAGGAAGAAAGATGAGACGAAAGTGGTTGAAAATAGCTATATGAATAAATTGCATAAAAAAAAGAGGCATCGATGGAGTAATGGTGAACCTTGGTGAGAAAACTGAGAAAGGTGTGTATTTGCATGTAAACATTATAGCAACAATGATGAAAACATACCAGTGCTGCCCGTAGGAACTTAAGTTATGCCGTAGATTTTTTTGTTGTTGTTGTTTTTTTTTTTGTTTTATGCAATTCTGTTTTTAAAATTGTGAGGCATTTAAGTGCCTATACGTTACATTAAATGGACAAAGAAACCAGTGGGACTACCTAGAAAAGAGTCAATCTGCCACTTAATAATGTCCTAGGTAGAGTATTAAAATAGTGAAATGCATGTCAGAAAATAAGGTGTGGAATAATGTAGGAAAAATATATAAATGTGGAACAAACAGTTTGAGTGCAGTGGTCTGGGCTCCCATGTCCCTTGAAGAATAACATAATGGTGGCCATCCTTAACAGCTCAATGTAAGCCAGTGAAATAAATGCTTGTATTGTCTTTTTGCATGTTCCCAGCCTCCTTCTATCATTTAGAACTAATCAAAGGCACTTGTCTCATGATGTGGTTCAGTTCAGGAACGATGGAGGGTGGCCTGGGTGACCTAGATGTGCCTATAGTATCTCAAACTTTTATAATTCCATTAAAAGTGGTTTTCTCTCTGCGGCTGAGGAACATGGAGGTGTCTCTGATCAGCGTGCTTCCATCTTGTTCTGAGTGAAGGATGGATACTGTCTGGGAAGTAACTGCCCCTGTGGTTTTGCTTCCTCCGTTTAGTTCTATTTCTGGGACCTCCAGTTAGCTTTTCCCAATATCACTTGTTCAAATATGACATTTGGCTGCTATCTCCAGAGCCCAGCTTTCACATTTACACAGAATTTAGCATTAAGGACTAAGCCCAGGCTCATATAAGTCTGATTTTGTGCTTATCCACACAGTCTATCCCTTTTTCCTTGGGTGTAAACTGTTGCAGGTGTCTGGTACACACTGGAACAATCTTGAAATAATACAGGGTAGAGGCACTTTTATCTGCTTGCTTTATACATTTTCTGATAAACGCACAGGACTTGTCACTTTATTATTTTGACTAATTATACTGCATTTATATTAGACAGCACAGTCATGCTTTAGAAAGTTAATGCTGTATTGCATTGGTGGAAATCTTTTCTCAGATTTACCAGTGAACTTATTCCCCTTCTGATTGTATCTGATTATTCTGTTGTGACTAATGCTTTTATCAGGACTTTACTGTTAGTCAACTTTGTGGCGTCCTGTTCTCTGGCATTTCTTTTTAAAGTCAGCAACCCTGCAGTTGTAGTTACAGTGATAAATTCAGCACAAAATTTACATTTGTTAAGTGTGCAGGTAGGTAAGGCAGAATTTTGGCCAAGCTGGCCAGTTCTGCTTTCAAGTGTTATGGTTTTTAGACTTTATCATGACAAAGCTACAAAATTTTCTCAGTTGCTGTTGCCACAATGACATTAATGTTCATTATTGATGTAATAATTATTGACTTCTCTGAGGTGCAGGTTAAATGCTGTAAACAGTAGAAATATGAGCCAATATTAGCAGTGACACATGTTTATAGCATTGATTTTACATCTCCTCAGCCCAGCTTGCAATATATTTGTTTGCAAAGTATTTAACCTGGCAAGACACAAGTATTTCCTTTGGGCCACAGGGCTGAGATAAAATATTAGAAAGAAACTCAGTAAGAAGCTTCTCTTTTTAGCTGACTTCCCTACATAATTTTCCTCCTTTCTAATCTGCAGTCTGTTTCTTTTACTGCCTCCTTCCCTGCTGGCTCTGTACAGGCGCAGTGGAACAGACTAATGGTCCATCAAGTCTATTATCCATCTCCAGTGGTGACCTGTACCTGGCATCTTGTGTACTTTGTGATATTTTTGTTTTGGCTTTGGCCTTGATGTTAGCCTGAGAAGCATCCTGTTACACAAATGCATTAAGAAATCTTAGCTTTCATTTAAGAAAGAAAAAAAAAATTGTCTTGGAGCTTTCAGTTAGATAGTAATAATTTTGAATCCAAGCAGAAGGTGGATTGTGGCAGCTCTGTGCGTGAGCCTGCCGGTATTGTAAAGCAACAAAAATATCTTTGCACTTCACGGACATTTGACTTCAAAATGTAATTGTTACATTTTAAGTATCACCATCACATCATCCAGCTTTTTCTTTTGACTTTTAATACCTAATTTCTCCTATTCAGGAATCACACCTGCTGTAGTGACAGTGGCCAAGAGACAGCAATCCCTTCACTGTTGTGTTTCACCTGCAAATTATCTGTGTGCAGGTACCCTGCAAGCTCTTGCTGAGAAAACCTTTCTGCTCCCATGTTTTATGTGCTTGTTGTGCTGCATCTCACAGATGAAAAGGGAGCTAAACTTGGGGAGTTGTGTAAGGTTTTTTGAGATTGCTTACTTTGTGACCTTCCATCTGTTGAGGGCAGATACCTCAGTCATCGCAGGGCTTTTCTAAAAGAAGATAAGATATGAAATGAACAAATAAAAAATATGTCTCCTTCACTCCTTAAAATGTAATGCTTGTAAAGAGCAATGTCTATTATTCCCCTGTCAGGAACCTCACATAGGTATTGGATTCCTCAGTACAATTTGGCTCTTGAAAAGCTCTTCAAATACAGCCCTTAGATCTGTATGACACTGCTGTCTGCTTGGAGGCCTGTTCTCCCAAAAGGCATATCCCATTACATATGATCTTGTGAGCCACAGCGTCCAGGAAAGTTGTCCTAGAGGTTGCCTGATTTCACCCAAAAGTGCAGAGAGGGAAGGTTGCTCCCCCCACAGCTGATGTGAGCCACTGTGTGTGCTGGTGTTGGCTGTGAAGGAGTGATTTCAGAGTTGGTTCTCTTTTCTGAGGAATGAAAAAGGAACAGTTCCTCCCGCTCTCCAAAGAGAGTAAGTTCAGTGTGAATGTTTGGGAGATGTGTATATGCAAAAGGTAGAAAATAATGCACTTCATACTTTCCTGGCACTTTTGTGCCAAAGCAGGGCTCACTCTGCTTCTCACTTGGCTGCCATTTATTTCTGCTTAGGATGATGTATGCTGAGTCTAGAATGGATTGTCCCTTTTCTTGACGAAACAAATGGAGATTGTCAATAAATGAAGCAGAGATAAGATAGATAGTAGCTTGTTAGTGATTTGGGAGTGAGGTGATATGGCACAATAGATTAATGCTTTGCCTTCATTTGTTGACATTTAATCTCTAAACTTTGGTTTGTATTCAGTGCACAGAGTAACTGGAGGCCTCTCCCACTTGATACTTGTTAAGTTGATATTCGACTCGCAAACAGTTTGCTTGCTCTTCAGTATTTCCTTTTTTTAATAACTCTTTCAAACTGTGTTTCTGAAAATTGCCATAATTTCACCATTTTCTCCTCAGGAGACTCAGTAATTATGAATTTGTGGCATACCTTTTCTTTTTTGATCTCCTTCCTCCTTTTCTCCCACTGGCCTGGTTGGAGGTTTGCAGTTTTGCTGCATTACTCAAGCACTGACAATCATTACTCCAGTGCTCTGCCTGCATTGCCCTTGGAGCCCTTGTCCTTCCTGGCACCAGTCCTCCTGTGAAGATGAGTCCTGTGAAATGGACAGAGCCTTTCTGTGCAATATTCCCCCACCAGAGCTCTGAACGATATAGGAGCATGCATAGGAGCAAAATTGTACCCGTGAATATGAAACTCGTGAGGATACAGGGTTGGACTGTTTTTCTGAAATGCTGTAAATAACAGTGTCATGCTGAGCTGTTCCTGAATCCTGGCTGGGAGAAGCAGCACCTCTCCTTAGGATGGCTGCTGGAGTTACACATGGCATCCATGCTGTAAACGATGACCATTCTGGGCACAGTTGAGAGAGGACTCATCTTAAGATCAGTGGTGATGGAAATTGCATTTTACTCAAAGAGTCGGTGCAGTCTGGGCAGCAATAACTGAGTGAGTGCAGCCTCCTCATCCCTGCACCACTGAGCTTCATTAAGCTCCAGAGAGTTTGCATCAAACACTGAGCTGGAGAGAGCAATTAACTCTGCAGGTCTGGAGGAGGGTGCCAGCCCTGCTGATGCATTTGATGATGACCCTTCTCTTCTGGGAACTGCCCCTGCCATTAAGAGATTTCCTGCTTGGCCGTGACTGGATGACCTGTTCTACCACAGGAGACCTGGATAGCCGGGAGCAGGGCTGGGAAGGGGCTCTGTGGGATCTGAAAAATGCTTCCTCCACCTGTCATATCTTCCTCTAATCATGGCAGTCACAACTGTTCCTATTCAGCACACAGAATTCTTTACCATTTCCAAGGTTTTACAGGCACAACAGATCCCTAAGGA
This sequence comes from Dryoscopus gambensis, assembly GCA_013389985.1. Taxonomy (NCBI): domain Eukaryota; kingdom Metazoa; phylum Chordata; class Aves; order Passeriformes; family Malaconotidae; genus Dryoscopus; species Dryoscopus gambensis. The sequence continues at coordinate 46,636 of WEIT01035533.1, forward strand.
AAGCAACGGAGTGGCAAAACGAGGCAACCAATTTTCTGTGCTGGCGCAGAAGAGCACACAGAGACCCTGGTGCAGTGTGTGTTGCTTAGAGCTAATGTTCTTATTCATTCAGGAAATATCAGTTGAGGCAAAAAGCCAGTTCATTCATATATTTGCTGGTGATGGAAACAGGCCCCCAGATATTATCTTGTCTTAATACAAAATAAATGAGTAAAGACCACATGCTCTGTAGCAACATAAAAACAACATTTTTCAAGGATGTTTGTTCCCTTTCCTAGGGACAGCTAGTACTTGAGTGGTTTTATTTTAACCACACTTCGGCAACCATGTCTGTACTTTCTAGAGCAGATTTTTCTGTAGTTAATATGCATCACCATATTTGATTATTAATTCATCTAGTCTCTCCTAAATCAGCCTTTTGTGTGCAGAAGAATGCTAATAGACTTTTGCTTCTAAATCTTCTAATGAACTGTGGAAAAGTCTACTACATGGCTGACTCCTGCCTCTTAAATATTTAAATTCGTGTTCTTCTGTCTGCACAACTGATTTGCAGGACCATTGTTTGGATATGGAGCTACCTGGCTGTTGTAAATACTTCACAGTCCCATGACCACCAGAATGAGCCTGCAAAAACTTTTAAGAGACTAGTGAAAATAAAACTTCATGAGGTTTCCTTCAGATCTATTTGACTTGTTTTTAAAAACTGGTGCTAACTGCTGCTCTTTTCCTCTGCACGTCCCACTCCAGCACCAAGATTTAATCTCAGCTGACAGAGTGAATTGCCTGTATCTAGTCTCAAAAAAGCCTTTTTTGCCTTTGACCCTACCAGTTTACTCCCTGTGGCTGAGAGACAGTTTGTTAAATAACAGCATTATGGGGCTTGTGTCTTACTGCTCAAAATCCCCCATAACGAAATCACCAGCTCAGCCTTAGATGTAGAGACCTGGAGTTGTTCTGTGCTTTGGTGCTGTTCCAATAGGAGATATGAAACCTAAGTGACATGATTTTAACAGTATGTGTTTAGCACCCTGAAGAGGATTTTCCTTTGAGGACTTCCTTCCTTGGTTAGCCACAGTACAGTCTGGGAAGCAGGATAAGCAGAGATGCGGTGCTTTTAATGTGTTTTGCGTCATCATTTTTAGGGCTTTTTTAGTTATTTTTTTTTAATTTTGTTTTTAAAGGACTACCTGCAGAACTTCTACATGAAATTACCTTTATATAGAACTTCTTTAATTGTATTTTGGGTTTTGGTTTCTGAGTTCTTTTGAGTTTCTACCAGTATTTTAACAGTATTCCTTAAAATACCTTATTTTTTCTATCCTTGCTCACCTGAACAGATGAACTAACCTGGGTTATATATGGCCATGCACAATTTGAATCAGAGCACACAGCTGTTAAGCCTAGACATCTATTTTGTTTCCTGTAGAAGAACCAAAATTGGAAGAAAACAGCATAGAAAATTGATTTTGCTCCAGTGCAGAGTCAATAAACAAACTCTGCCAAAGTATTCATGATGCTGATTACAGGAAGGCTTGCAAAAAATGAACGGCAAAGGTCACTTGCTGCTTTCTTGTGATGTTCATGACTCATTAATCAGAAAGCCAAGTTTGCATTTATAATTTCCCTAATCAGACTGAAGTCCTGAAGGAGGAGGGACCATTGGAATATATAGCAGATTTAATGCTGAACTGGTTGAGCCCATGTCAGTTCAGTGGAAATCGGAGATTTGTGGAGGTCATGCCTTGCTCTCGCTGTGGAGAAAGACAGGACTCCGTTCACTCCCCTGCAGTTGGTTTGAAGCTGAATTACTGCCTGAGAAAGCCATCGGTACCTGGGCCTTTGAGGTGATGCAGCAGAATACAGATGATGAAGAGAGGAAAAATGTGAAGGAATGTGGGTATCCTTTAAAAGTTTCAAATGGTCCTTTCAGCAAGAGTGGGTAAATCCCATGCAGATGGCATTTGTCATTAAAGGCTTAGATCACTAACTGAGGCTTCGGAAGTGCCTTAGATGCTGCCTTACCAGGTCCTTTCACATGGAGGAGGAACTGGCAGTGGTGCATCTTTGGACTTGCCAAAGATACCAGATACATGAGCTGGGTTTATGTCAGGGTTTGGTTTGTGTTTGCTGTTCCTCCTGTGGCTGCACTGACTGTACTGGCTTCTCAGCCTCCCAAGTCCCTGAGCCAACTTCAGAGGTCCATACCAACCAAACTGCTCTATGACAAGGTCTTCATTTCACCTTAAAGGTGGGGCGAGAATTTTAGGAAAAGGAGGAGGTGGTTGTGAAACATGAGTTAGTTAAAGATTCATGTTTGAGCAAAAGACATTTAGAGAGAATTAAGATTGTTGATCTTTTAATGTAAGCCCTCTGTTCCCTACAGAGAGCTCAGAGTGTACATTCAGCTCGTGTCTGTAATCAGGTTCAGTGACCATATGGCTGCTTGGATACAACTGCACTGAGACCAGTTTCGGGATCCTTGCGAGGAGAAACCTTGTATGTCTGACTGCTGCCAATTTTAATTTATAGAACACCTTCTCTTATATTTGAGCACAAATTTAGATCTAAATTTTGTTACTCCTGGTTATTTTGAGTATTAAATTCTCCTAATTTTCATAGCGAGGAGAATCCGTGAGGACTTGTTGAACTTTCAGTTTATTGTGAGATGGTGGTTGAGTGGCTGTTAATGAAGATGCTGTTGTGTATTGACATTTATACATATTTTCTCATCTCAGTTAGGCCTGTTCCTTTGATTTTGCTGCTTGCTCTTCTCAGTATTTCTTGACTGTTTGCATAGGTCCTTTCAAAGCAGTATTTATATCCAGCTGGCTTAGACCAAATCAGGGCAGGAGCCTGCTGCTGTTCCAATAGATTTGCTTCAACACTGTAAGAATAAGATAAATAATGTGAAAGGTATGTTAAGCTGATTTTTACATTCATGAATATCTACATATGCAGTCTGAGTAGAGAATGTAGATAGGAAAGGTATTTATTATGTCTCTCTTTTACCTTGCCTACTGCCCTGCATTTCACAGGAGCACAGTGAACTTTGCTGACTGTGGAGGGGAGGCTGCTAATTCCCCAGAGCTGCCTGCAGAGCTCCCTGCCTGCTCACTTCCCTGCTGTTGTAGCTGTTATAAGCATAATTTTAACCCAATATTGTTATTATACCCACTAGATAAATTTCAACATTTCATTATAATGAATATTTAGACTATCTGCTGTATATGTTTTATGAATTATTTTTATATTTTTTTCAATACTGCAGAGGAATGGATAATATTTTCAAGTGTAATTGCTTAACTTAGTCTTCTGTGTCATAGAATTTATAGAAGCTTATAGAAATCAATTTAATAAATGAAAATGACATTTGGAGTTCATTTTTAAAAAAATAATCTTTTGCTCTAACTTTCACTCTGATTCTGATCTCCTGTTTTATCACAGCTGTATTCTCATTTCAGAATAATTATTCTCAACTCTAGTTGGGAGAAGAAATCTAGGTCCTTTTTTCAACTGAGCAATAATAATTCTCTTTATTATATGTAAATCTAGCTACTGAAGTAGTCTTAGCAGAGTAGGAGCACTGTTTTAAGTACTTTTGAAACGTGTGGTATTACACATAGTCGTGACCTCTGAAGAGATCTCCGTCGCAAGAAGGTTGCAATTTACAAAAACACTAAACTTTGCCCTTTATAATTATTGCCAAGTTTAGTGGTTTTGTGAATTGTAAGTAAAGTATTTTTATATTTCTAATAGCAATTATTTGGAAAAGTTAGAATGGCAGGGTTTTGGCGTACATAAACCACAAGTGTTTTGTAGACAAAGATGTATATCTGGACCACTTGTATATTCTAATTATGCGAGATGCAAGGAATCAACAAACTCCTCCAGCTCCATCCTTCTGCAGTTTTGAGGGTTTAACAAATCAAATTAATTTCATAACATTTCTTGTTATGTTCTCGTTGAAGCACTAATCAGCTAAAGGACAGACACGTTTTGCTATAGGAACAAACAAAGTTCCTCAGCTTGAGGGATCAGAGAGAAAGATACGAGGTCTGACAGCTGTAGACTTCTAAAACAGGCTGGACTAAAATGAAATTTTACAGAGCTCTACTGTTGTGAAAATCTGTTTTCATCTAAATAACAACAATTGCACCAAAGATGTTTGCGAAATGGTGACATTTTAATAAAAGATCTGCTTGCATTTGAACAGTGATGTAGTAGAGCTACGAAAGCTCTATAAAGATCTAAAATTTGATTTTGCTGCATGTCAGGAGAATATAAATGAGAAAGATAAGAAATTAAAATCCCAAAGTTAAAAAATAAAAAAACTTAAGGGGAAGCAAAGTGCTAAGAAAGCTTTCAAGATGCCACATTTACAGAACACTGACTGGGGCTAAGCTCTGCAGGGTTAAAATATACATCTAGTTTTGAAAAAACATGATTTTTACACTAGATGTGTTCTTCAAAGTAATGAAACCTTTCTCTTTTCCTTTTTTCTTTTGTAAAATTCTTATTCCTGACGTGTAATTAACTCCACTTTCAATGCAAACTTTACAGTGGCACAGAACCATTGAGTTTCAGCAGTGCCACTGAGATACAAAACACATCTGTAGGCCAGCATTTGGGCAGTAATGCTATATAGCCACTGACCTTTTCAGGAAAAGAACAAGCAGTTCATTCTTTTATAGTCTTAAAGCCTCCTTACAATGTGTGAGAGTTGGGATTTCTGACGGCAGCAGAGAGGACAAACTCCGGCCTTTCCATGCAGGGTACTTATTCAGCTTAAATACAATGTGGCATTTTGAGTTTCTCCTCCCCCAAAGGAGTGAGTTAGAGTATGTTGTTCTCCAGTATGAAATTTTTAAAAACATCCTATATATTTCTGAAATTTGCTGTCAATCACCTCATGAACATGCAGAAAAAGAGACCTAATAAAAAGTGGCAGCTGAAAACTAATATTCCGAAGTGTCACCACCTAATTAATTTTCTCATTTGTATTCCAAGTACAGGCGCAACTCATATGGACTTCTGCCAGGGAACTCAACAATAAAATGTTCATTTAAAATTTCTAACAATAAGAAAATAGTGAAAGACTGAGAATAAACACACTAACCTTGGATGAATTAGTCTGAAAATTCTATATTTGCAAGCATAAAAGAGACTGGCCATCATTTTCAAATAATGATAAAACTATAGCAATTAAGATTGCTTTGTGTTTTAGGACAAACTGAGTTGCCCTTCACACCTGTTAGCTTAGACTTTCAGAATTTGGTAGGGTTTTTTTTTGTTTTTCTTCCTCATGGTTTTAATCATATCAGACAAGCCAATTGCTCATCTTGCTCTTAAAATTTAATGTTGCTTACATTAAATGATCTATACAGAGACCAAGCCACCTACAAGCCATTATTTTAGTCTGCAGATACTGAATTCAGTAACAAGATTGGGGTTTTTTTTACATGCTGACGTACCTTAAGGTGCAACTAATGAGATCTATCAGAAAACATCAAAGGAACTAATTCCCTAAATGCTGAAGTACTTTAGAAACTCCTTGAGACATTACCTGCATCACCAAATATCTGAAAAACTCCAGCACTACAACCCATATAATTGCAGAGTGCTGGAGCCAGTGTTCTTACTTTCCCCTGTAAAATCTTACTTATTTAATAATTCAGTGTATAAAATCTATACTCATTTACATCCATGATACCTGGAATTATGCAGAAGTGTTCCTCGGGAAACCTGTTCATAGAATTTCTGCCTTGGTAACTTTTACAAAGTATTTTTCCTCATGTTGTTTTGTTTGGTTAAACAATGTATTTGTGAGAGCAGCATTGAGCTGGGTTGTTGTGTGACATCACAAAAATATACCAACAAACAATATATTTTCTGCCATAGAAAGAAAAAAAAATCGCCTCCCTTTTTCTAAGATGCTGCTTGGTTTGGAAATTGAAAAATTGCTTGAAACTCTGCTAAGAATGGAAAGTAAATGAAATGGAAATACAATATATTATAAAGAGACAGATGGGAGCTCATTTTCCCCAGTGCAGGTTCATGGACTGTGCATTCAGTTGGTCCGCCTGACATTTAAATTTGAGTAAATTCAATGGTTTATAAGAAAAGCAGCTGTTGTTGGAATGACAATAGCAAGATACAATAGCAAGCAAAAGGAATCTAATTGTTAATAGGTATTACAGCAGAATGTCAATGAAGGGGCTTTCATTGTGCAGAGATTCTGTCACCAGCCTGGGTGTGAAATTGGCCAGCTCATCAGGGAATACAGCACATTAGTGAGCAATTCAGCTGTGACTGAGTGTGTGCATTAAAACGTGGGGCTCAGAAAAGTTTCCAGTGCCATAAATCAAGAACAGAGCTGATACACAACACATTCATGGAGGGAATATGACATAAATTACTGTGCTTTACTTCTACTAACTTACCCTTTAATCACATTAGGCTCAACATTTAATTTTTTATAGTGATATTCCTTCTGTTGTCAGGTTTTCAGCCCACCTGTAACACAGGTAAAACCTTGAATTTGGCCATATATCCAACCTGAGCAAGCTGTAAAACCTGCAGCTTTATGGCTTCTGCTTTAAGATCTCTATTTGGGCATATTCAGCCACTGAATAGTGAGGGTTGCTGCTAATGACTTTTAATTAAATCAAAAAGCTTTGAGATCATAAACCTGCTGACTTCATTTCCTTTTCCAGTGCACTTCAAAAAAGTAATTACTGTACTGCACATCCAGGCAAATCTTGCAAATACCCTCCAGATACGACTCAAAATTAAGACTTCTGGTAATGAATAAAGTCAGTTATGTTTTTCGGTAAAGAAGTGAGCCAAAAATTAGTATATTCCTCAAAGCACATTTGAGAATTTTATTTCTCTTCTTTTTTAAATAAAAACCCATAAGACCCTGCCTTTTCAGACTTGGAGAGCATTAAATGTAAATCCAGTTTTCCTTTTCCATGATTGCTTTCAATTCTCTGCTGTAAATGTAAGGTTGTAATGGTTTTGAGTGTTTATATTTGATATATGTTGTTTTTTCTTCATCATTAAAATTAGATGAAGAGCCTTGATAAGAAACATGGGGAAAATATAGAAACAAACAGAACGATGGTCACAGGGGTCAAAAAATGTAAAGACCAAAAGGATGAAGAACAAAATAAGGGAAACTACTTTTCTAGTAATTTAACATCATCTCCAACCTCTTCTGTGTCTCTCCCTCACCAAGTTTTTTAAAAAATTTATTTTCCTTTTTGGGCCAAAACGGAATTTTGAAGTCAAAGGTCGGAAGTTTGGAAATATGAAACCGATTTTCTTTTCTGAATAAAGTCTTGTCATGATAACACTATTATCTGATTTTGGGTTGCAGGTGTATCCATTGAAAGGCTACAGCGCTGGACAGGGAGAAGAAATATTTATTGAAAAAAAATTGCAGTTTTGTACTTTTTTGTGGAATAATTATTACTACAAAGTATTGTTTGTGCCCAGTGCCTTCTTTCACAGTTTCAGATTTGCCTCACACTGCAGATGTAGGTGTGGGGCATACGGCAGTGCCCATGCTTGCTTTAATTCCCCATGCATAGGACTCTTACTTTCAGTTGTTCTTAGTAATTTTTTCATCACTTTATCTGCTTTTCAGCAGGATTTCTTGTGCTGTTTATTCCTCTGTCATAAGCAAGAAGTACATGCCCAAGTTTTATTTGTAACCCTCTTCTAAACCACAGACATGCTGACACCTCCTAACCTCCCTGGTGCTTGCACGAGTGTTTTTGCCCAAAGTCAGAATGCAGAAACTTGAGATTTTCCTTTGCATTTAGGAACATAAGTAAGCATTTAATCTGTGAAGTCAAGGTGCAAGAAAGTCTGGTAGCTAAATGTCCACTAACTGTATTTCACTTTCTCCCACTCTGAATGTCCACATGAGGTATAATTTTCCTAGCAGTTAACCCTGCCCCCCGTTTTTTCTATAAATTGTTTCAATCCACGTAGTTACTGCCTTCTGGGTTTGTAGAAAGCTAACACATCTTTTGTGTGTGGCTGCTTTTGAATTAAGACAACGATATTTTGGAGGCAGAGGTGTGAAATACTTTTTTAGTACAGAGCAACTAAAAAGAAACATCTGCACAAGGTCAAGAACCAGGACAGTCATTGCTGCAAAGAACGTTAATAGGCTAGTTCTTTCTTATTTTTTTTTTTCCACTCCTACAGTTTTTTTTTTAATCATTTGTATTTTTACAGGTAGCCCAGAGCAAATGTGTTAAAACCCATAAAATGTACAATCCTGATTGGCCCTTCCCAGATCTCCGAGCCTCTAACAGCGCTGGCTTCCTGAGGCAGGGGCTGCTTTTTATGTCTTTAGAAGCCTCAGAGGATTTCTGTTCCTGACCTGGCCACCTTCTCTGCGAACCACTATAAAGCAGCAGCAACTGCAGTATCCTGTGGCAAGGACTGGCACAGCACAGCTACGCCCGAACCAAGGGCAAAACCCCCTCCTTTGTTACAGCCTTCCCGTGCTGTACTGGAAGAGGCAGAACAGGGGCCGTTCCACCTCTCTCTGCTCGCGAAGGGCTCTGCGTGGTGTTTCTAGGCTGTCTCTACATCTGAGACGCTGACTTTGGAGACAGAGATGTGTTTTTGTGTAGGAATCAGGATAGTGAGTCTTGAAAGCAAACGGGTTCTTTGCGGAGAGTCTCGAGGTCAGCACCATGGATCAGTTCAGGGTGATCACTTCGCGCACAGGAAGCAGCACTGGGAGATGCTCAAAAGGCTGTTTCTCACAGTGCAGACAGCTTTTCCAACCCCCTGTCTGTGTGATCTGCCCACAACAGTAAGATGTAGTACCTTCAGCTGTCAGAAAGTCTGCTCTGCGCAGAAGAAATTCTGTTTGCTTCATTGCAATGCCAAAATATAATTATCTAGAAAGAACAGCCCCTGTGTCCCAGTGTTATACCTTCCATTTGCACAGATGAGTATAAATGTGAGTGTCTGGTACCTTGCAGTACCCTGCTAAGCGTGGCAGTCACCTGAGGTTTTATTATGTTTTAGGAGTTTTTCCTGTGATTTTTTTTAGGAGAGCTGGATTAGTCATTCATTTAAAATGCAAGAGAGAAGGCGAGAGATGCAAGTTTGCAGTTAATATTCATTTTATATCAGTTTGTGAGGAGATTAATAATTTGGTTGGGATTCAAAAGACACTAGAACATTGAGAAGTACAAAGGATATTTAGAAAATAACAACACAGATAGATTGTTCTGACATTTATTATTCATGTTCTTATTTCTAGAATTCTTACTCTTTAAATCAGTTGAGGTTATGTATTTACACATGAAGAAGTCACCTGTGGACTGGGGCTGTTGGAAACCACTATGATGGAGGGATTTGGAGGAAACTTTTAGGGAAGTAGAATATTTCCATTTTGTTCTAATGGGACTGGCAGTGTGAACTTGAGCAGTGCAGCCCGTGGAGAGCGAGCAGAGCACACAGGATCCCCGTGCTGTGGGATGTCAGGGATGCTGGGGACGGGGGAAAGGAATAGAATTTACTGTAATTGGTACCTGAGCAGTACAGCTGTCTTCTGCGACTGCTGCTTGTCTTTTCCTCTGCAATAGCACTGATAACCACACTTCATCCATCAGCTAAAGCTTGTTTTATTGAAAATATTCAGATGGTATTGGACTTCAGTTTGGCAGCAGTTACTGAGAGACCACTGATCCCCTTAAAAAAATTTAAATATTAGAATTTTGTATTAGATTACTGATCATTACCTCTTGAACTGACTATCAAGAAAACATGAAGACCTGTACTAGACCAGGAAGGATTATCTGAAAATTTAAATATTCTACTTAGCAAAAATATATATCATATAAATATATATATATTTTTTAAATATGATAATGTTTCAATTCGTTGTTCATACCTAAACTCTCCCCTGTTCCTGCTCTACAGAAATGGTATTTTTCCCCTGTAATTTTCAAAATTTTTCTAAAATTATATTTTGGTTTTACTTTAATATATGGTTTTGACTTTGTTTCCAAGAAGTACTTTTTAACTTGTGCTACCTTTCCCTTTTATCTCCACTGCATTCCTAGAAATTAGAGTTTGAGGAGAGGCTGCAAAACTGTTTGCTGCTTATTCAGCTCGTGGGTTTTTTGTCTAGTGAAAATAGTTTGGTAGAAACATTTTAGTGGAGATATTTGGATCCTTTTATCTTTCTATGTTGAAAACATTTTGCCCAGCTAGACTATAATTTTAAAAAATTGAAATGCATGCTAAAAGCTACATAATTGCTACATGTAGGGACTAATCTGAGCTCTCTAGAAATGTGTGTTCAGTACCCTAGTAATATCTGAGGAATAAATATGTTATTGTCAATTATTTTACACTGATATTAATAGTAAAGGTTTATAAACATTGAAAGTACATGGGAGTACCTAGGGCGAGTGTAGGAAGTGCATTCTGAGCTTTCCAAGAGTGTCATGGACCAAAAGTTATTTGCATAAACAGCACTCCTTACCAAGAATTTTGGCTGCAGATATTTCTAGAAACTTCTGCTTTTCCAAAGGCAGTAGGAGTGATAACAAATTACTGCTGTTGAAATGATAAAGGAAGAGACTGTTATTCTATAGGAGGAATACAAATATTAAAATTGGCTTTTTGTATTTAAATATTTTCATGGAAATGTGGTAATAACTCTGCCCTTGTAGAAGCAAACATCTGTGCCCTGGATTTGCCCACACAGTGATGGTGAGGTGAATTTCCCTCTGCTCCAGCTGCAGGGAGCCCCATGTCACTCGTGTGATTCTGCCTCCTTTTGCTGAAAAAGAAACTTAGACTTTCATTACTGCATCCTTGGTCTTCCTGGGGAGCTGCTGCCAAGGAGGATGGGAGAAGGCACAGAGACTTCCAAGGTGGTGCTTAGCTCCAGCTGCTGCACGGCTGCAGAGCTGCTGTTTCATAAAGTGAGCTCTGCGTAGTGAAGCAACGTCACCGAAGCATCCTTTGAGAGCAGCAACGTGCAGATAACCAGGACTTCCCAGTGGTGGCAGAATCTGGAGTTCTTTTTTAATGTATTTCAATTGACTTGTAAAACCATTTACACCGCAGGATTAGTCTGCTCAGCTGTCCCATCAGCCTGAAACAAGTAGGACCAGCAAGTAGTAAAGAAAAATAAGGTCTATACATGAATAGCCATTTATGCATTTGGCATATAACCTTTGAGTATTGTGAGGGTTTTTTTACCCATTTATCCCCAAACATACATCATTCACTCTTTCCAGACAAATTATACACTGCTCAGTCTCATTAACTACTCACTCCCTGCTTTACTTCCATGGAAAGCAAGCTCCATTAAACACTTAATGGTGTTCATGGGAAGCAGAGGCAAAAAACAGGCTGACAGGGGGTGTTCTCTTCTTGACTGCACAAACTATATTAGGTTCAATGCAGAAAATAAAGTTGGACAGGGTCATTTAAAAAAAAAAAATCTGTCTATAGTCCTAAACAAGTTCTTTGTGGTAGGGGTGATGAAATGATTTTTGTTCTGCAAGGTGTAAATGGCTGGAAATAGGAGCAGGGCTTTCAGCTGGTGAAGAGCGAGCAGGTGGAAGTGCCTCCTGTGACTCACATCTTCTCTGGTTGCTGGGTGCCTGGGGGCTGGGTGAAAGCATTTGAATCCTCTTCACCTTTGTTTGGGGAAAGTGGGCTACCACAGCTGAGGAGGGAAAGCACAGGGTGAGACTTCAGAAACAAACCTGAGATTACAAATTTGAACAGCAGGGAAAAACACGTAATTTCCAACTGTGATAAAGGAGAGTGAGAGCAAGGAAGCTTTTAAGATGATATTGAAAAATATCGAGGTTTTGACAAGCTGATGAAAAAGCTGGAGATGGTGATAGCGGAGGATATCTGGGATCAGACAAAGTGCCCGAGTAGAGAGCAGGACTCCTGAGTTTGGTGTGTTAAGCTACTACTGTAAATAAAAACCTGTGTGTGAGGAAAGTCACCAAGTGAGTGCAGAGGGATGAGGTATGGAACACTGAGCACTGCGGGATATTGGAACTGACTCCAGGCAAGGTGGGAGACAGCACTAAACATTAATGGACTGCTGAGATGGAGAAGAGGAATACATAATGAGGTGAAAGCCAGACCAAGGGAAGTTTGAATAGCAAGGAATTTCCTGGAAAAGGTCAATTTTAGCGACACAGAAGAATTAGCCCAGAGAAACGCTTCATTGTCCTCTAATTATGGCCAGTGAACTGTGTTCAGGTGATAGTGCATGTTCTGTTTCGAGTGATGGGTATGATTGCACAGCTTGCTGTAAATTGTCATTACTTGCACATGTAAAACATTCATCAGTTACCTGATTGAGGGTCTCTGGGCAGCAGATTTCAAGAAATCATAGAAAAGGGCAGGCCTTATGTCTGGTCCTGTCCCTACTCTGTGCTCTCTTCACACAAGACTTGAACAGAGTATGAATTTACTCCATTATATTTGCTCTTTGTTCTAGGATCTCATTGATTATTTCATCCCATTGATGCTTAAATTCCCATTAGTTACAAGTGCAAAAAGCATTTCATAGTTATACAAACGTGGAGCTTAATTTTGATCTAGCTGTTTTGTCCACATAACAATTCTTCTGGTAACGCTTTCTCACTATCTTTTAAAATCAGGAAATAAAAATGAAATAAAAATACACTGCTCCTCTCTTTCATATCTACAGTATAATCAAAGGTCAATAGATAAGACTAATACCATATTCTGGTGGTTAAATAGCTGCTAGGGGTGAAATAAAGGCAAAAGAGCTGTTTTGTTGCTACAATAATTTGACTTGCTTATGCCAAGAAACGTGGCTTGGTAAATGTTACCTCAGTTACAACAGTTACAAACAGCTCTATGTTCTCATGAAATACATGCAAAAAATGTCTGATGTTCAGAAACTAATTAGATGAAAATGTTCTGCTGAAAATCCTGGGAAGTCTTCTTAAAAAAAAAAAAAGGTCTTTTGGAAAATAAAATGTTGCATTGTATGATTTCTTGTTGGGAATGTGGCTTCTGTGGGCAATAGATGGATATTTCAGGCTGCTCCTGCCACTGGCCCTCTGGGATACTCCATGCATCTCAAGGAAACACAGACATGTGAAACTATGGGGCAAAAAAATATTTTTTTTTCTTCTTTTTTTAAAAAGTTTTTTTAGTAATATAAAATTAAGTCTACAAAGTGATTGCATTTTCCCCTTTGGAGGCATTTAATTAGACACCTTTGTTGGGATCACTGACACCGCTTTTATCCTCTTGATTGTTAAAATTGTGTTATAATTCGGTGTCACATTGTGAAAGCTCTTCTGCTACAGACCTTAACTATTACCATCAGATTTCAAAACTGATTTCCAGAAACTAATACTAACCAGGCTGTTGAGTATTCTTAAAATTCCAAAGAGTAAACAATTCTCATGATAGCACTTCTGCTGCTATAATATTAATTAATTTGTAAGCAGTATACAGCATGTTGTGACATGAAGAGATGATCTGGTGTTGTAAAAAACATAAATACAGACTGAAAACACTTTGCAATCATGTATATTTAAAGTAACTCGACTTTTTCAAACAACACATTTGGGTTATGGTACTTGTCATGGAAAGAAACTCTCATTTAGCATGTGGGCACACTGCAGTTAAAATGAGAAAATAGATTTTTAAGTAAATGGTAGCATTCACAGGCAACTGGGAGGCTGACACTTAATCTGCAAGTCCTGATCCTCCTTGCCAGATCAGCTGAAAAGTTACTGTATGAAGTGGCTGTCGAATTACATGCTTTAGCAGTCTTTGTAATTGAAATAGTTGCACATAATAACTGTATCATGTCTGGATATTCTGTGTCTAATGCAGGGCTGGGATAAATTTTGATTTGTCTTGTATAGTTCATGTTCTTTGCTTGAATACTAAAGTATTCATGAAGAAGTGGAATATTACACCCCCAATAAGTATAATAAGGTTTTGTTGTTGTTGCTGTTATTTGATTTGCTTTAATTTTGGGGTTTTTTAAGATTTTTTTTTTTTTGTTTCAAGTCTTAAGAAATTTAATCCAAAATACCAAATGAAAAATTACTGAGGTGGGTCTGGGCAGCTGTGGTAAACAGTTAAAAGAAATAGTTTCCTTCATCTATGCTGGGAATCGAGCTGTTGTAAATAATTGCAGAATTCAGAAGTACCCTGTAACTTCAGTGGGGCCCCAGTGCTGGGGTGCTTCAGATGTTGTGGGCAGAGGGAGCCCTCTGAGCTGGCACCTGGGAGCAGATGTGGGGCCGAGATGGGCTTCACCCACCTGTGTGACAGTGGAGTTTTGTGGGTCCATTTTAGCCTGTTCGTTCATATCTCTGGTTCTGCCCTTGTGTCCCAGTTTTGTGAGACGTACAAGAAGCAAGGAAGAGTTAATTACAGTCATGAGCAACAGGGTAACATCTTCCCCAGCTCAGTAGAGCTGCAGACTGATGCAGCAGTTCATCAGGCTGCAGGGTGCTCAGGTTCCCATAAACACAGCTTGTAGCAATAAAAGAACCAGCTGCAGGCTAAGGAAGTGGGACTTGTGGATTGTTTTATTCCTAACTTTCATCTTTTGTCATAGTCTCTCTTTATTCTTATTTCCATTAATTGTACCTTGCTGTGTTATCCCTTACCTGCTTTTTCTTTTTTTCCTACCTCTATTTTTTTTTTTTTTTTGATTGATATCAATGGTTTTGAAACAAACTCTTCCTTGTCCTTCTTGGTACAAAATAGAATATTGAAAAAGCAGAGAGCATGTGCAGGGCTTTCCTTTCCCTGAATGTGTAGCACCAAAGAGTTGGAGTACAGAAGTTTCTGTAGGCTGATCTGCCTCTGTAGTTGTCAGAGGGCAAAACGAAGGTAGATGATTGTGAAATTGTGTCCCAGGGAATAATGGTGAAACCTTATCTCTTTCATATTAATGTTGAATTCACAACCCCAGCATTAGTTATTAGCTTTTAATAAATATCACAAAGGCAGAGAGCATCATCCCTGTGCCAAAACGCAGCTCAACAGCCGTGCAACTGTATCAGCCTCTGAAGAGTCTTTCCGGAACTGCTTTTCTGTTCTTCAACTATTTTGTCAGTTTTATAAGGAATACATGATTTCAGCAGGGAAAACGTCTAACCACTGTAGTTACATCCTCTTTGCATGTCAGCACATCTGGTTGCAGTGGATTATTTGCCATTGCCAGGTTTATTTGCTATTGCAATGTTATCATGAGAGAGACAAAGGAGCCCCTGTGTTTAGGCACCTGAAAATCCCCCTGTCATACTGGCTCGTGGCTGGACTCTCAGTTGAGGCAAATAGATGGTCCAGGATATTTTTTATTCTGTGCTCTGATGTTGTAATTCTTTATCTGATCAAGTCACAAAGAGAGATCTTTGTTAATGAAGATCTGTAAGTTCACTGTAGTTACATCCTCTGTTATTTAATGTACAGATAGAACTGGAGATATGGGTGAAATATGATAACACTTCGTTTGATTTTAACATCATCTGTGCTGTGTTTTCTACAAATGTTTTACATATTTCTTTCCTGCATCTAGAGAAGTCCTGTGAAGACAGCAGACTGTTGTCCTCAAATGCCTTTGGAAGTAAAAGGACACTTTGAAGCTTTTTGTGGTCAAACAGCTTTAATTTTATGTGTTAATTCCTTTCATTTATGTTTATTCTGCTTACATGTAAATATAAATGTAAATTGAATGGAAATTAAATTATTCAAAATGAAAATTGAAATGGAACATTTCTGCCTTCTTCAATTCGCAAGATAAAAATTATTCATTTCATACATTTCCACTGCAAGATGTTTTTGATTTGATCAGATTTGATCAAATTCTTTTATGGAAAATTATTCCATTCATCTTTTTCTAACTGTGGTTTCAGCTGTGAATACTGCAAAAATACTGAAAAACTCCAGTATATGAAATCTTTTCTGCATCTAATACTGTTTTAATATGATGGGATTTTAGAGCTAGAAAATAGTTTTGTTTAGAATGGTTGAGGAAGAATATATGAGATATATAAAGTGACAGGTAAAGCTCTTCCAAATCAGAAATTAATACAAAATTCTTTTGGAATACCATGAAATTAAGGTTAATTTAGAATTATTGCTATATAATGTGGTTAGGGTTATTGTGCAATACGTGTACGTATTGCTTTGTTCATTTCCTGAATGCACATTTCCTCAGGTCATCCGTAGGAAATGAATTTAGAAGTTCAGGAAAGAGGCATTTATTGTATTTCTTAAACAAAAAGAGCAGCTGTGTAAGCTGGTAATACTTGCTGTTTGTTATCTTCTGGATCTAGGTTATATGGCACATATTTTTGTATATTTGGAATGCTTTATTTTATTAGATCCACTAAGGTTTTTTTAAAAACATTCCTGTGCTCAGCTTTGGGGAAATTTGCATAGAGTACAATCCCTGACTTGATTAATGCTGGTTAGGAGCTATCAAATATAAATCTTCATTTAGGATAGTTAGGAACTATAACCCCTCCCCCTTTCAGGTCAAATATTTCACAACACTCCATTACAACTACATGTTTTTTCAATCTTCTAGAGCATAAGTGAAATCCCGAGATCTGTTAAACTGTGACTCTTGGGTACAAGCAAGTCATCCTGAGTAGGTGTTGTCTGCTAAGGACTTTGATTGCTAGCGAAGAGAGACATGTGCGCATCTTCTTTGCAAATATGGCTGGGGAACCACTACTGAACTCTTCTTCCCTGTCTTTGGTAGCTCTAGAAATGTCACCATCTTGCCTTGACACAGACTTATATTATTGCAACATGCTTAGAAAACAAGCAAAAGCAAGTGCCACCCTCCCTGTCTCTGCATTGTCCTACTCCTCTCCCCCCAGCTCTGTCTTCTAGTTTCTCTTCTCTTATTGGTTTTCTACATCTAGAAATGTCCATTTCCTATTGATCACTATGTCCTTTTCTCTTAAACAGCTCCTTCATCTTTCAAAAATGTGCTGCTTTCTGTACATCAATCCAGTGGATTAGGAAGATTGTGGTACTGCTCTGGTGCATTGGGACTGAACAAACAGCACCAATGGCAATGGCTTTACAAAATCTTGATTCCCACACAGATTCTTTTTTCTCCACAAAGACAAAAACGGACGTGAACCTTGCTTTGTTCACTGCCTTTTATATTCCTCCTTCAAAGTTTGCCTGTGGGTTCATTAGAAAAAAGTATTTTAAAAAACCCAACAAAAAACCTTTGTGTGGAAAGATTCTGATCTAAAGCTGTTGGCATCTTCAAAGTACTCCTGGTCAATGATACTGATCTTTTCATGCAGACAAGGATAGATCTGGCTAATATTTAATTCCTAGAATACAAAGAGTTCTGCATAATGGCTAAGATGAATGTATTGCTTATGATATTGCTTTTTGCAAGGGCATGTAGGGATAGGACAGGGGTTGATGGCTTTAAACTGAAAAATTGCAGGTTTGGATTAGATATTATGAAGAAATTATTTAATGTGAGGGCAGCGAGGCACTGGAACAGGTT
Organism: Dryoscopus gambensis; assembly: GCA_013389985.1. Taxonomy (NCBI): domain Eukaryota; kingdom Metazoa; phylum Chordata; class Aves; order Passeriformes; family Malaconotidae; genus Dryoscopus; species Dryoscopus gambensis. The sequence goes on from WEIT01035533.1 coordinate 64,196, forward strand.
GCCCGGGGAAGTTGTGGATGCTCCATCCCTGGAAGTGGTGGGGCTGGATGGGGCTTTGGTGGACATGATTGTTAAGGAGCATTTTCCATCATCTTCATTTGCTCCAACCATTCTGGCAGTCAAAAAAAAGGTGTTTCAAGATGGGAAGTGGTTCAAGTCTCTGGTGGTTTTAACTGAGAGGATGAGTTACGAGGGTTTTACTTTCTGGGAGTGCTGCTGGAATTCCTTGGTCTATGTGTCCACCGTGTCTTGCTGAGTCAGACCCCATTCCCAGAGCATGGCTTTTAATGCTGGCACACCAGTCCTGCTGACCCAGGGCAGCTCCCACAGCTGAGGTGTCATACAACCAAAAAAACCCCAGCCAAGACTGTAATGAAGGGGTCTTACTGTAATCATCACACTTCTCTTCGGAACACATGAACTCTGTGCTGGGTAATGGCTGTTCAGACAAAATCTGTCCATAAGCAGCCATTCCAACGATCACTTGGCTGGGAAGAGGGCTCTGCCTGGCAATGCTCTCACACAGTAAGGCCACCAGGCTGCACCATACTATAGATAGCACCAAATGCCACTTTTTATTGACCTCTTGGGAGAGGAGATGGTAGGAAAAGGCCATACATAATATATAATCATGTCTTGTGCCTCTAAGGAAACTGATTCTGTGTGGGAGGACCCCAGCATGGGCCAGCAGCCACAGGGCACAGAAAGGCCCCCATGCCTTTGTGCTCATGAAAGGACTGTAGATTTCCATGCCTCACACGTGGAAGACCAGGATCTTTTATTGGGCTCTGGTTATTTTACTCCTGCTGAAAGGAGAGGAGAGTGAGCCCTCACGTGCTGGCTCCCTTCCTTGGGGATGAGTTATTTCCTGTGCTCTCCTTTCCTAAACTCTTCCCATGGTGTCAGATGCCGCCATGGCCTCTTATCAGTGGCTGTGGACAAACTGTCCCTTCTGGCCTCTACTACACTTCCTGCAGTATCTGAAATGCATTTCTTAATGTGCTGTGTCATATTTTTTGGGTTGCTTTTTTCTTCCATTCTTAAAACCAGCAAACGAGTGCATTTAACCATGAAAGCAGGTACAAATGTATTCCTGTTAGTGGGTAATAATGAAAAGTCAGAGAGATTAATGTGCTGTTGGTGTTTATCCAGTACTGCATTGCTTGTGAGTAGCTACGATGGATGAGACTTTCTTTCTGCCTCATTAAATAAGTTAATCATGTAAATCAGGAGGAAAAACATTTTGAGTAGTGTGAGTACAGGTTGAGCATCAGGTATGCAGTTTTTACCACCATGTGTTAAAGGAGATTTGACAACATACAGGTGTTCCAACTACAAAACATTAACATCAGTCTTCTGTTATCTCTAAAGTAAATGAAAACAAAATTAAAAGGTTAAATGGGTGCTTGTTTCAATCAGGAGTACATGGCCACTGACTGAAATTTCTTTCAGAGAAAGAGGGGAACTCTAAAGGGAATGGAAATTCTTGAAGAAGATAAATTATAATGGACATTGCAATATATTCAGAAAACTTAGATGGCTTTAAAATTGTAAATCAAAAGCACAATTCATTATCTATAAAGTTGGATTTACTAAAACTCCCAGATACTGCTTTCCCGGCTTACCAAAAAACATGCCCAGATTTAAACTCTGTGTTTGAAGCCAAGAGAATGAAAATGTAAATAGGGACATAATCTTGACAACCTGGGAAGGAATAGGAATAAAAATTTTTAGATTAAACTAACAATACAGTGATAAACAAATGTAGCTCTCAGGATTACGCGACAGAATTAGGTAAAATCCACCATGTTATCTGAACATTTGCCCAAAACATTTTTAAGCCCAAGCAGAGCTGCTGAGACTGAAGAAACTTCAGGTTCCAGTAATGTGATTTTTAATCAGACCAAGTGCTTGCATTTTGTGATTGCAGATAGAATGGAAGACATTTCAAAATATTATTTTTTCTGCTCAAGGACTGCTGAAATTTTTATTTTTTTCATCACGGGATTCTTAATTCTGAGGCTTCACATAAAGAAACCCTAACAACTGGCTGCTTTAATTCCAGCACAAGAATAAAGTGGCTGTGGAGATAATTGTCAGCAGTTGGATTAAAAGATACAGAAGTATTGGAAAAGTATTGCCTTCCTTCCTTTGTTTTCAATTAAAAAATAAAGTTAAATCCATTATGGGCTTTTTTCAGAGATGGCAGTGATCACAGGGGAAACAAATAAGGAGGCCTGCAAAAGAATATTGAGAAAATGGCAACACTTTATTGGGTGGAAGGAAATGAGTATGGATCCGCAGCAAAAGTTGCTGAGATCAATGGAAGATACTCACTGGTTTCAGTGATGTTTGAGTCAGGCTCAAGAGCTTGAGCTGGTGTTACCTAATTAAGCTCCTGATGGCTTATTTGACCCAGCAAATGGTACTGGTGCTTCATTGCTGGAACTCTACAGAGATTTAAAACAAAGTATTGAATTCAAAAGGGCCATGCCTTTGCAACAGGCGTGATCTACATTTCAAATCAGAAAAACTTATTTCTAGGATCAAACCCTGTTCTCCCACTTCTGAATGGTACCATAGCAGCTGGTGTTTGGCATTTATTGATTTATTTTTACATCAAACATGTGTACAATTTAGATATCAAAACTTTCTATTAGATTACCTGTCATTGATTTTAGTCCATATTTTCATACCTTTACATTTCATAATGATAATAGATCGAAATTAATTTTGCCAGTGGGTAATGATGAGACTATTGTAATTGTTTTAAAGTTCTGTCCTAGACTGGAGTCAGTAAATACCTGGAGGTTTTGTTCTAACTGTTTCAGTTTGGCCTGGATGCTTCAGGTTTGGGGAAGTTTTTATTTTGTATCATTCAGCTTCAATGTGGGAAAAGTCAAAAGTAAAAACAGAGAGTGAGGCTGGGGCCAACCAAGTACCAGCTCACCTTCCACTGTGTCTGTGGTCAGACAAATCCTCTTTTCTTAGTTTAATTTTGCTGGGGTTTGGATTTGTCTGAAAAGAGGACCTATCCCAAAATAAATTAAGAGGTGAGATTGTGTAAGGACACCTGTCCTGATGACATTTCTATTCAAGGTGACAGAAAAGTGGCCTGAATGCCTCCACTTATGACATTTGTAGTATTGTAGGCAGAAATGTTTTCAGAAGAGTTACTGACATTTTGACATTCCTGGAACTAATCCTTAGCTTTATTTCATCCCTAGTGACACTTTTTTTCAACTGATAATTGAAATAATATACAACTCTATTTTCTACAGTAAAAATAGGTGCAGATATGATATTTTCATCTGTTGCTGTCTTGTAGCAGTGCAAGCTGTAATACATTATATGGCTTACAATGACAAGAAATTATGTTTTCAATTTGGTAAGTCATTTTGAATTGAAAATATTATGCATTCATGCATAAGACGTATTGCTCTGTGGCAGGCTTTAAGTATCAAGGAAGTCCTACTATATCTGAAACAACATAATTAACACACTTTGTTCATGATAGGCAAATAAACAACCAAGGCAGGCCTTTTCCAGTGATGGATAGCATCTTTATTAAAGAATTAATCTAGATCTCAAAGCAGGATCTATCTAGTACATAAATCAGGGCCTTGTGGTTCCATTTAAGGTTCCTTTTACAACCTAAGTGTTAAGTTTATTGCCATATAGCCCCGTAATTCATTGTTGAGGGATGCCAAGGCCTGGTCTTCCTTCTCTCTATTCTCGCTGCCGATGGAGAGACTTTCAGTTCACAGCACCAACACCAATTTCCTCTGTTCTTAGCAAGTAGCTTGAATTCTTACTGTCTAATGCCAATGATATAATTATATTGAGAAGGTTAAGTTGTGCTGATGAAATGTATTTATGCATGTGAAGTATTTATTTTCCTCAAACCACATCTAAAGTCAGGATTGCCCTGCCAGAGAGCTGCACTTGTCCTCCTGAGATAGTCAGGTTTGGAAGAACAGAGGGGTTCCCTGAAAGCTGTAGTGATTTATTAGCTAACATTTGGAGATTATGGGCCTAAATACTTTATTCCAGCTGTTTGGTAGCTGCCTTGATCCATGAAAACTTAACCTGAGCACCTGTGGCCAACATATATTTTCCCTGGTCAGTAGTTGCCTGTGCATGTTGCAGGTGCTTGGGATCCCCACAGGCTTTTTCCTTGCCTGCCTTAATTGCAAGATGGGCAATTAGAACACAATATTGAGTGCTGTATTTCAGCTTTCATTGATTAGCAGCAGATCAAAGGCACCGTGTCAGATCATTGGATAAATGTATGTATGGTGAGGTGTAACCAGTGTAAAGCTTGCAAAATGCTTTGGGGCCCAGAAAGGCTTTTTGCCTCACTTCCTAGTTCAGAATGTTCTTAGCACAAGGTTTGTAGGTTGCTTGGACTTTACTGTATTTATTATATTTAGCTGTGAGCAGACGATTAGATTATTTACTTAAGAACTAAGTGGTGTTTCTACGCCTTGATGTGCAGTGGATTATCTGATGATGTTTTTATTTAAATAATTATGAGATATGGGAGATACCTGCCTATGAAGGGTCACATCAGCTGTCGTTTCAGATTGTTGCCAAATGCATGTAGATACATCTGCAGGGATTATACTCTTGGACTGGAAAGTTTCCAAGAAAAACACAGCAGAGCTCTAATTTTTTTTAAAAAAATATGCTAGTAGTATTTTAGTGAAAAACAAGATTTAAGAAAGCATTTTAGAAGTTAGTTTACAAGATTCTCATGCAGATGCTTCTGCTCATTAGGAAATGCCAGTGTAGAAGTTTGTAGTTTACTAAGATTGCAGATACATCAAGGAGAAGGAAATGGATTATGTAAGCATTAGCAGCAGTGGAAAATCTGCAGTCTACACATGTAAACTCTTCAAAATACATACCAGCTTCCACTTTGCATTCTGTTTGGGGCCTTGAAAGAAGGAACGCCCAAAGAAAGATTAAATCCTTTTTATTGAGAATTTTTTTGTTAGCATTTAGTTTCAAGAAGGCAGTGAGCAAGTGAAAAGTGTAACTAATCTGGCAGCAGTGGGGTAAATTGTGAGGTGGTTTTCAGCAAAGATAAGGGAATAAGAGTTTTATTCCATATAGCCAAGCTATGATATTTTCCAAGAAAATGGATGTAAGATACTCTTAACATTTTTAATGTGAAAAGGCTTATGATTCTCAAAAATCAATAACTTTTATGATTTTACATGGTGGCATCACACAAAATGAGGCCCAGATTTCTGAAATGAAGAAGTGAATTCTGTATAATGCAAGTTAAAGGTCATTTGTTTTGAGTAAAGGTGTGCAACATTGTGTTATTTTCAAATAATACCCTTCTGGTTTGTGCACACTTTTCTAAATTCATATGTTGGATATCACAAGTCAGAATCTGAGTTTGCATCTGCTGAGTGAACATGGGGAGCTTTTGTGCTTCACCTTAATTTTTCAATAACATTGACCAAATTCAGAGGGTTTCTGTTTCAAATGCCTTACCTGGATGAAGTAATGACATAGGCATTTAGTGAATATTTGCATAGCAACACCTCTGCTTCCTGGTGATAAATGATTTCAGCATATTGAAATATAGGTAAATTTGAAAAATAATGAACCTCCCATTTTCTAAGAACTTGGAATTTTAATGAAACACTGTCTGGTAAAAAAGCAATGTGCTGTAAAACCCTTGCTGTACTGAAACTAAGGAACACCAAAGCTGGAATAAAATTATCCACATGGGTATTTTTAGTAAGTTCAATAATGTGTTTTCCTGCCTATTTGAGAAAATAAATTCCTTGCTTTTGGTGCACCTTGCTTATATTACTTGGAATAAAGAATGTCACAGCTCAAGCAACATTATCTTCAATCAAGGAAGCCATAGCCTTTCTTCCCCTTAAATTACTGATGTAAAAGCATTTCCAACGAGAACCTGTGCAGCTAAACTGAATCCAGCAAATCACACGTGTCTCAGGTGGTGTTTTAAATGCTGTATGCACAAATTAAGGTTCACCCAGATCATCATTCTGCAACAGGTTCTTTCCCGTGTCAGCCTGGCGTGCAGGCACCATCCCTTTGTGTTGTGGCAGGGTTCTGCAGGAGCACAGGATCCATCTGCTTGAGCCTGACAGCAGCAGCAAGGCCACACGTACTGTTGGTACCAAGTATAAATAATACATTAGTATGCAACATGACAGGCACTGACAGTGGGGCTGGACAAGTGGTGTAAGTCTGGATGAGAAAGAAAACTTTAGTAGAGGTGGAGGATAGCAAAGAACAGCTTCTTCCAGATTAGCATTTTTAAAAAAAGCATTACATGCTTTGGATTCAATAAAATGATTACAGTTTTTTCATAGGAAGCTGTTTTAATTCCTATTTTGTTTCCGTAAGTCGCTGCATGAATTGTATTTTCTCTATAAATTCTCTCTGGTTTGGGCTTTGCCTCCTGGGGTTTTAATTTATCAGACTTGTCATTTCTTGACTATTATCACAGATTGAAATGTACAGTAGACACCTGGAGGGTTTTACTTTTTGCCATCCTTGGGCTTTGTAGAAATAGGACCATCTGGCCTGTAGGTCTGGAAGCATCAACATTCACTCATTAAATGTGTCTGAAGCCCTCACTTTCAATCTGCCTCATTTAGCTACCTTAGGACTGTAGTTAGGGGGTCTGTTGTTTTCACCTGTTGTTTACAAGCAGTTTAAACGTGCTCCAAACTCGAGGAAAACATCTCCTATATCCATCTCCATCTTTGTGTTTTGGTACCATTTGGCTGTTCCTGCAATAAGAATCTGGAGTTAAAGTATGGTGATGTTTCCAAAATTTCATTCAACATAGTCAGAAATATTGCAACATTTCAGAAATGTTATCAAACACAAAGGCTTAAAGAGGAGAGACAACCCCTGCTGAGTTGTCTAATGGGTGCTTCTCAAAACTCAAATGTCAGGGAAGTATCCGCTTCCAGCAATATTTCCTGGTAAAAATCCATGTGTGGTGTGTCTTTGCTGTGTCAAACAGTGCTCAGGTGCAAAAAGGAATTCAAATGGGAGAGCTCAGCTCTCTGGTTGTGTCTGGGAAAGCAGCAAAATTTCCACATCGGAAGCAAAAACGTGTTCTAGTTGTGAATTAACTAAAGACTGTCATCTTGCAGAGTATTCCTGGGAGAAGTTAGACCCCAGAAAGGAGCTTTGTTTTGATTATTAGCAGTGACTTACCTGCCTATCAGGAGATGGTGACTGGTTGTAAAACCCCCTTCTATTTTGTGTGTGCTTGAAGAGTTGACAGCAGTTTATTGTGAACTCAGCAATGATGTAATTGCACTGTCTTGCTAATTCAGTTTTTCTTTTTCTTCTTTCTGTAGTTAATAAATACTATAAAAACTTTTAAATAAAAATAGAGAGTATAAAACTCCAAACAAAATACCAAAATTGTTAGCTTTTCCATGGGAATGACTTTGTTTGCACTGAAGCTCGGTGCAAGAGCAATCGTTACAGGCATTTAGGCCAAACTTGCTTCTATGGAGGGGGAAAAAAATCTACATAAAAGAAAAAGAGCTTGAAAATGTGCTACTGTGATGTAAGCATGAATAAGGATTTAGCTTAATCTGGAGACTCTCAGGATCAGTGAGAAATTTCAGTAGGAGCTTCTCTACAACATAGATCAGAGCACTTTTACTGAGGTGAGATCTGTGTTTTCACAACCACAGTAGTAGCTTTAATAACTAGGAATACTTAGAGAGTCAGAATAAATATTGATGTTCTCTTTCTTTCCTCATTTTGCCTGAAATTCATGCAGAACTATCATTTCCTCAGAATAAAAGTAGATGTGCCAAAGCTTTGGAATGTATAAACCATTCCTGTCTCTTGTTATATTTTAGGTCTCTCTTCATATAATTTTCTGTTGATTGTCCCATTTTCACTGAAGGGAAATAGCTCTCAAAATTAACATTTTGTGAGATGGTTCCAGTGGACTGTAAAATATACCATGACTATATGTAATAAATATTATTTGGTTTAGTGTTCTAAGCTGTTACAAGTGTGCATCTAAGTCATGCATCTTTCTGTAAAACTCAGAGGAAGTGAGGTGAAGGTAAAGCTGTGGAGTTTTACCTCAATCTCCAGTTACCCCCTCGGCAATACCATGAAGTGCCCTGTGGCTCAGCTCTGTGAGCCTGCCCAGGTTCCACCAGCATTCCTCAGGAGCCTCTGCTGCACCTGTACAGCCACTCTGAAAACTTCTGTGCCTCTACAGAGAGATCTGACATCTCCATCCTCTCGAGAAGGCCATGAGCAAAGGCAGTGCTTTGCCCTTCAGCCTCATGCCTGGGTCATGCCAATTTTCGTATGAGCAAAGAGCAGGGTGGGTGGTGGGGCCAGTTTGTCAGTTTACTTAGAAATACTATTTAGCAGTAAATTTCTTGACCGGAGTCAACAGTCTCTTCCTGATCATTCTGCCTTTTGCTGTTGTTGTAAACTTATTTTTTTCTCTGGTATAACCTGCTCTCATGCAAGGATGCGTATGACACCTCAAGTGTTTAAGTGTTTAATGGAGAGGTCACTGGGGGATGTGAAGGGGATGGTGGGGGTGAAAAGGAGTCACTCCTCATGCACCAGATGTCAAAAGTCTCTGTCCTTTGCTTCCAGCTTCAGTGAAGTCTTTGTTTAGGCTGCCTCCAACTGCAGCAGGCCTCTTTGTACAAGAAATACTTGTTCTGACTGCCAAATTCCAACATATTTTTATCCTCCTTGTTTAGTGACCCTTAGCATCACTTGGTCTGTGAAAGGGAGGAAGAAACTCTTCTGCAGAGCAATTATTTCTTTAGTGCAGCAGTCACAACAACTCATGAAACTCAGTCCTGCTCTAGCTCCCAAATTTGTAGCCAGCAATTAGGAAAGCTCAGCTGGCAGACATGTGGAGTCACTTCTTCTCTTCTTCTGCCATTATTAGTATTCAGTTTCTGTCTATCCATCTAAGTTAAATCCAGCAGGCAGGATGAAATGTTGGTGCTTTCTTCCAAATCAGTAATAAGGCACTCTCAGAGACATGTGCGTCGCCTGCTGCCAGAGCCTGCGGACAGATCCCCAGCACCGCGAAGCAGAGAGCTGAACAAAAGCTGTCATTTAACCCTGGTGCTATCCTTGAGGGCTTCCTAGCTTCATAAAATGCTTTTTGGCCTGTGTTATGATAATTTGGTACCTGGATGATCTGTGCACCTGAGGCAGCAATGGCGAGGTAAAATGACTGAAACAGAAACCAGTGGCAAATACCTGTATCAGCTTAAGGAGTTGTACAAGCCTCTCTTTCCAGCTCTTCAGCTGGAGTTTGAAAGTGAAGGAATAAAACTAATTTACTGAATTCTTGATGTCTAGTAGTTAAAAGAAATCATTCATTGAAGTATAGAGTGAATGGGAATTTATATGGTTCAAACAAAAAGAAAGTTTCACAGTTGGTTAGAGATCAAGCATCAGCACCCGTCTCTGAACAGGGATTTGCACTGAGGAGTCTGTTTTATGAATGGTAAAACTGAGGCATAAAACAATGCAGATCCCTCTGTGCAAACTTCCATCAGCCAGAACCACTGTGCCTGAGAAGCAGAGAGCTTGTTCTGCCATGTGCAGCTGGGCTGTGCACCTGCTGTGGCTGAAGCATTCAAGGTGGGATGGATTGGAGTAAACTCAGTGTTAAGACAATTTGCGCTTGAGAATTCATATTTCCAAATACTCCAAGGCTGACAGATCACTGCTAAAATAGCAAACTTGCCCTTGAGATTGGAGAGTCAGCTGGACAGCCTGAAAAAAAAAAATATATAAATATATATAACCTTTTGAATTTTCCATGTTCTTTTTATGCCTCGGACTTAAAATCTGATGTCTTACACTTATTCCAGGGAAGTCTGTACCAAAATCACTTAAATTACATCAGTGTTCAACTAGTGTGAGAATAGAAGTAGGATTCTTAGAAAGAAAGCATTGTTTTAGCTGTAAATCAATTCAAAATTAACAATAATACGTAGTAATACACAATTCATCTTTTACTGCAGCTGGTTACTTGTAAATGTGCAAGAGTTTAATGCATGCTTTTAGCAGCTGCTTAGACTGCAATCTATAAATAAAGAAGGTTAAATCAGTGCAAACACTATCTGAACTTTTATGCTTACTGTAGGAAATATCTGGAATACAGTAAACAACTGTGGTGGGTTCATTGAGTGTCCAGGCAGTAATGAGGGCTGGCAGCTGAAACCATCCATTGTATTGCAGACTGGTTTGTGTGCCCTTCAAACAGCTTCAGCTGAGGGAAATCCCAGAACTTGGTACCCTGCTGGCATTACAAAAGGGGAAGTTAGGAGTTGCTGTCCTAGTGCCAAGTTACAGCAGCCTGAACCTGGCGAGGGAGGACAGAATAGAGCCCTCTCTGTTCCCTCGTACCTCATGAACGTGAGCAAGGATCTTGCTCTGCTTTCGAACAGAGAAAGGAAAATGCACTGTTCGCTCTGAATCTGCAAAACCATATGAAGTGAAAACTGCCAGTTTCTGTTTGCTCTGTCAGATGAGATAAAACTCCAATGAATGTAAATCCAGGAATTCAAGTAAAAGCATGACTGCTCATTGGTGTACAGGAAAAAACTAAGCCAGAGCATCACATTAATTAGCGGTAATCATAGACAAATCTTTCTGTCTGATGTAAAAGTGAGTAACAAATAGCCAGTACCAGAAGCTCTCATTAAAAGTTAAATCTTTTCACAGTCGTTTTTAACAATACTTTGAAGCCCATGGGAACAGATGATGCAGGGTTGGACACCTGCTACTCCTCCAGACCAGGAGGAGGTTTCCAGAAGTTGTCCTACAGCACAGATGCCATTTTCGTGGATTAAGTAGACTTAGTAGAATCTACTTCTCCCAACGTTGCCAGTTTCAGATTAAACTTTTTCTTACTACACAAAGTTGATGTCATGAATGCTTTAAAATTGGACACATCTTGTAGTGTGTATAAATGTTGATAGCACTGATTTCTGTTTCTTGCAGTACGAAATGTGATTAAAATTTTAAGCTAATATCCAAATCAAGTTGTTATTTTTATAACCCATCAAATGGAAATTATGAGGCTCTTAAAAACCCCTCCACAACAGACTCGTAAAGGGGATAATGACAGAGACATTAGCTGTTTATAAAAGCTAATATCTCATGCAAATTTCACATTACATGTCTTACTGCATGTTATTAGATGCTCATTTGCCATGCAAATATTATTTACTTTTTGCAAATATCTGAACTTCAGTCAGTGTAAGGAAACATGAACTTCAGTGCTGTGCTTTAGCATTTTCCATGGAAATACAAAAGAGCTAGACTATGCTCTATGATTGATGCTTAGAATAAAATGAGAATATTCATTCTTAATTCAAATGTACTTCTTTAAGGTGACGATCTTTTTTTTATATAAAATGCTTTAAATTGTAAGAATGCACGACAAGGTTGGTTCATAATTTCTAAAATTGTTTATCCATAGTTATCATATTAACAGCACAATTATTAAAGTGCCTGTAGATTGGCATAAGGAAGAGCTAACACTGACATCCTTCATTTAATGAGATTCAACAAGACAATGCATTTAAGGGCTGCCTTTTATAGTATTTTCCAGCTGTAGTAAATATATGTTGGCCCATTCTTTTTACATGAAAATTTACACGGCCAGATAGCATCGTCTGGAAGGGAATCAGACATGAAGTTTTTTAAGACTGGATAGACCTTGGTGAATGTAATTCCTGCTTTCAAATACAGTTGCTGGTGTACAGGGAAGGCAGGATTCCCAGAGCTTCTGGGTCATCAGAAACAGTCTTCTGGTGTGTGAATATATCACGTAATCCTTTAAGAAACTAGATATATCCCATCTACAAAATGTTTCTCCAGCTCTTCCTCGTGGAGGCTGTTCTAGGAACTCTCTCTTCTGATCAAAATTATCCACTTTAAACATCCCTGATCTGTGCAGCAGCTGCACAGAGCTGGGAGAAAAGTGAGCATGTTGGCTGACACAGAACATGGGCTGTGCCCCTCGCCAGGTGTTTCACACCACAGCACACACAGCTCCCGTTCCTTAAGGAGCAGCCCTGTTCCCTGTGCTTTGTTCACAGACATTCCCTCCCCCACTGCCGTGCATGATTCCTGCCGTGTGCAGATGTAAATAAAGTGGCTGTAAATTCACCTGACTGCTGCACACGTCCTTGAGTCAGCAGACTGCAGTGCACTTAGCAGCATCACCATGGCTGTTATTCTCCCACTTCCCAGTGGGTTACTGTTCATTCCAGTCCTGCCAAAGCCTCCCAAGTGCCAAATCCAGAAATTTAACATTCAGTTAGCACTCTGTTTTGTTCAGAAAGAATTCTTCAATTCCAGTATGTTTGTGTGTCATTATAAGATAGCAGCCCTCCTTTGCTAACAGCTTGCTGTAATCCGTGCCATAAAGGACAGCTGAAATAGAGCAATAATTATATGTTTTAATAAAGCACAACTTGGTTTGTAGTTTACCTTAAATTTCAGCATTTCATGATTTAAAGCAATCTATCTCTTGAAGCATATTATTTTTCTTTACAGTACTTATACATAAAAGAATTTCTTCCTTGTTTTTTATTTTTTGTATTTAATTGTTTTATTCATAAGAGAATTGCTATTATGATCTCCTGATGAGTTTATACAATTCATATACCTTGGCTTTTGCACCAACCACTATTTTTTGTCTCAATTCGTTCTTCCTGTGGAAGTATTTAGAATACCCTATATATGTGTCTAAAATAGAAAGGATGATGGTGTCTTTGAACTAAAAAGGGCTTCAGAAGATCTCAAAAAAAATCTTGAGTAGCTGCCCAGATTTGAATTACAGCCCATATGAGGTCCATATGTATTAGAAACAAGCATAAGAAATTCCAAGATATAGGATGAATTTGGGCATACTGAGTGTGTGAGTAACTAAGCAGATGGAAGCGAGGCAAAATCTCTTTCAACCGAATGGAGTTTCATTTTTTATTTTCTGATACTTAATTTGTGTTGCCTCAACCTGACTTGACCACTTAAAAGCCTAAGAAATACCAGATATGTTATTTGAGGAAGATCCAGTTCTCAGCTGGGAAGAGCAAATGAGGAGAGAAAGCAGATAACTAAAAGGCCTACCAAAATTTTTGGGAATGCCAAATTATTTTTCTGTCTAGCCTTGCATGAGAGAGCTCTGTGTAGTTATGAAAAAGTTCTTTAGTGCTACGCAGTCTGTACAGACTGACAGGGGTTTATTATCTGTTCAGCATAACTGAGTGGGAGGTGGGTGTTCGAGAAAAAGGACTTCAGGAAATCATCCCAGCATCTCACCTGAGGTTTCAGATTTGCTAGAAGCTTAAATTCAGTTCTGACAAAAAACGTTACCATTTTCCTACCTATTCAGTCAGAGTCTGACAGTGCCTGTGCAGGCTTTTACTGTTCTCCATCTTGCCAGGTAGTCAGCTAAGAAAATGACTGCAGTTTATTAGCTGGCACCGGCAAAACAGATAGGAAGAGCATGTAGTAAAGAATGTTCCAAGTATTGTAAGCTGTACAAGAGTGGGTGGTAAGAAAATGCCCTGAAAGTCCATCAATTTTTTCTTTCCCCACTACTTCTCATCTTTCCCGGGATCCTACAGGCAGATAAATGGACCTAGGACACACAAATGCCTTTCTGAAATCTTTGAAAAGGAGTAGGATATTTTCTACCCCTTACTTTAGCAGTGACTCACTAAGAGTGTTCTTGTTTGAAAGGTCTCTTTCCTTCTCCTTCTCTACTCCTACACCATTTCTAATACTTGAGGAGGGATAATAGTCTTTTCCCATTGAAATACAGCAGTTTGAGGGGTATGTTTGTATGAAGATGTTCTGCTCAGTATTCCTGTGACTCTGTTTTTCAAATGCCTCCTTGTATTTCTGGCTGAAATTGACCATTTTTATTATTCAACCACTTTATATTGGATATTGGGAATCACCTGATTGGCTTACTCAAAATGCAAATTATATTTAAAAAAAGGAATTTGGCATTAAGTTTGATGAATAAATAATTTTCCTGTCATTTTCCAGTATATTTGTGTCCAACTGTTAGTCCTTGGAAAGCAGGAATAGCCACTCGGCTTTTACATTTGAAAGGAAGCTTTCCTTCCCTTTTTCTTGGGTTTCTGCTAAACTTCTGACTTTTCCACTGAGTTTCCAGTTGTGGATACAAAATATGTGTATTAAAAACATTGGAAGCTACTAAAAATCTTACTAAATTTAAGTAAGATAACATTGTATTGAATTGTTTTTTTCTGTAAAGTACTTCAGTACCAGTTTTTGGCATTCCTCACTTGCTACATTTGACTTTGAGTTTTAAATGGGTTCCCAGTTCTCAGGATTTGGCACATTAGGCAGGGAAAGGTTGTGGCTGAAACCCAACTCTAGTGAGAAACTGGGCAATATTTACTGGTGGCCAGGAACTGAGGAAAACAGAATTATTATAATAAGATGTGACACAAACCCTACAGATCAAGAAACTGGATTGTGAGTGGACTCATTCTTGGCTTAATGATGCTTCCTGATAGTATCCTGGAATAGAATCATGGATTTGTTCAGGTTGGAAAAGGTCGTTAAGATCATCAAGGCCAACTGTTCCTCCACACCCATGTCCCTGAGCAGCATGTTTATACCTTTCCAATACCTCCAGACATGATGACTCCACCACTGCCCTGGGAAGCCTGTTCCCAAAGCCTGGCAACCTTTTCAGTGAATAAATTTTTTCCTAATACCCAACCCAAACCCAACCTGGCACAACCTGAGGCTGTTTTCTGTTGCCCCTTCTCTTGCTCCTTGGGAGCAGAGACCAACCCCCACCTTGCTACAACCTCCTGCCAGGTAGTTGTAGAGAGCAATGAGGTGCCCCCTGAGTCTCCTCTTGCCCAGGCTAAATAACCAAATTCTACCTTATTCTCAATGAGAAGGGCTGGGATTCCCTCACTCCTGAGTGTCCTTCCCATGCGAAGCAGCCCAAGACATTCACTCACATGAATGATGTAGCAATGGAAGGCACAGCAGTGCTGGGTTTCTTAACACAATTAGAAGGGTGTCGGTAACGAAGAGATGGTGCTACAGATTTCATCTGTCTGTACAGGTGCCTGGAGACCCTGTATTGCATCACGGATGAACCAGCAATGCCAGAAAGTAATGCTGCTTGCACTGCCTCTGTCAAACTGTGTCCTGATCCGGGAGCTACAAGTGCACCTACATTTCTCTGTATGCAGGATATTTACTTAGCATCCACCTGGGATTTATCATAGTCATTTGGGGCTTGTTTCATCTTGTACTGTGCATCATTTAAAATAAGGAGGATAGATAGGCAGGAATGGCCATGGAACAATTCTGGAGAGTATTAAAGGAGTATTAAAGCAGAGCATAACTACAGAAGTGCTGGGTGTGAGCACAGAATCATGATCGGAGTGTATTTACAAACACAGGAGTCAGGCTTTCAAATAACATTAAGATTCCTCAGCAAACTGAGTCATTACCATTGCTTCCTCTCTTTAAAGTATTATCTCTGTGTGCCAAAATGCTGAACAAGACCATCGGAAAGAATCCAAGTCACATAATTCTTCCCTTAAAGCCTCCTTTTGAAAAGAATCAAGGGCACAAGCATTACTTCAGCATTTCTTTTGACTTTCACAAGACAAACAGCAAAACTTATTCAAAACAGTGGTTTCCAGTGCCCAACATTCCATGTTCAAACTCAAGAAGAGGTGGTTTTAAATAGCCAAATCATTAGTTGTATTAGGAGTCGGATATGTTCCTGGGAAAGGCAGGGAGATCATCTGAGGATTCAGAATTTCCATTCACATTGCATTGTGATAAAGATCATCAATCTTTGAGATTTTGTTTGTTCATAAACTCCAGACTTCTTACTCAGTTGAGTCTGATTTTTTTTTTTTGCATTTAAAATCAAACAAATAAGCAGACAGGTGCACCATTAACCTATCCCTTTTACCATCAATTATTCCTCTCAAGTGCTGAAAGAGAATTGTACCCAAAGGAATGAGATTCAATATTTTATCCACACCCTCATCATTTATGTACTGGCATGGATTAAATGTTAATCTCTTAATAATCCTTCATGAAGCAGGATCTTCAGAAATTAGCCCTGTTTAATTGTCAGATGCCACCTCCAAGGAAACACTGTTTGTTAGTCAGGACAGGTCCCAGTCATCGCTGGGTTTGAAAACAGATTGTTTATTTCTTCAGGACAAAGTGCTGCTGCAGCAGCTGGAAACTCTATGGTTTAATGCCTGTGGATAAATGATAGGAATGGTGTGAGGCTGCCTGTCAGAGACAGGGAAATCAGCAGCTTGGAAGCTGTTGATAAGCAGTCTTTTTCACTTGAAAAGTGAGGTCAAGGAAAAAACAACACATGGGATTCATAAAAGGAGTGAAATTAGAGTGCAGGGGGAGGGCTGGGTGCATAAATCACAGCCTCTGTGAGTGCTCAGGTATGGGGTAGGAGGGAGGGAGGGAAGGGCTGGTCAGCCCTGGTTCTGCAGACATGGAAGCTTAAGAGAAAGAGGGATTTAGCAAAGATTTTTTTGTGTTTTTCAGTGAACCATTTAATACTTCTTTTAAAATGCAGTAAGTTTGAGCTGTCTGAGCTCTGACGCTACAAAAAATATCTGAAAGTAGCAGACTTGCCAAAATAAGTCAAATCACCTAAAAACTTTTTGATAAGTAAAAGGAAATATTCTTAGAGGTGCTCCTAGCAGGAGGAAAAACTCGTGACTAAGATGTACATGGCTGCCTAATTTTTCTTATCAGCCATGGGGGCTTTTGCACACAAAATAAGGAATTATATATCTGTCATAAGAATATTCTTGGAGGTGCACATCAAAAATGGTCTGTTCATGTTATTTTTGTCTAATCCTGAACAACTTTTTAATGCTGTTATCTAAAACAATTGTCTGGTTTCAGATTAATTCATGTCAAACTGAAGTCTTAGCTCTATGTTTGTCTGACTTGAGGCAGCTGTTTTCCCAAATACATTTTGGTAAAAATGGACAAAAAATTTTTGTATTTATAGATGAAATGGAATGGAGTCCCTTGGAGTTGGCTATGCAACTTTATTATTTTATTTAAAAAGTAAAGCAACAGCCAGAGGAATATTCAGTGAAGGATGCTTTTATTATTTTGGAGTCTTCTATCTTCACAGCCTGACTGTAGCAGGAACACTGAAAATACTGCTGCAGTTCAGTGGGACTGACAATAATTAAAAAAATCTCCAAAGTGCAAATGCAAATATAATATCCATCTTTAGACCTTACATCATTTTGTGCCACCTAAATAGGCACAAAAAACCAAGCACGCACAGCAGAGCCTTCCTAGTACTGAGCATCCCTCATGATTGTTATTTTAATATATCGCCCAATTATTTATAATTTTCCTTCTTTGGGAATGCAAGACCCTAATAGTTAAGGCTTTAGCCAAAACCTTCCTGTCATAACCACAGGAGTGGGGTATGAACAACAGGCTGCCTGTTCATCACCTCTTCCATCTCTAGAAAAATTGTGGGCAAGTTGGTTTCCCTTTTTTCCATCTACTTCCAGCTAAACTTCTTGCATCTGAACCTTTCAGATAAACATCTTAGTTTAATAGAATAGTTTTTTTCATAAATAGTATTTGTTAATTATATTTTTTAAAATATAATATTTAAAGTCATGTGACTTTTAATGTTTTCAGATCTGTTGCTTATAAGCCTAAACTTCTTAAATAACCATACTGGCAAATAACACAGTTCTGCAAGTAAAGGAACATAACTAATCAGGGATCAGATAGGATAATTCAAATTACTTACATTGTAAAAGACAGAGATAAGGAGGGAAAAGAAACTGAAGAAGGAAAGTTTCATATGAGTGATACTGGTTAAAAAAAGTGTCTGTGGTAAATGTTATTTGCAAAGAAAAATAAAAGCATGTTTGTTTGCTGCTGAATTGAACAAAATGCTGTTTGTTATCTCAGAAACTTTCCCACGTTATGGTTTAAGAAATCCATTGCAGGGTGAGTTATGTTTCCATGAGCAGAGGGTTGATGAGCTCGCTCTGCCGCTCAGTCAGATCAGTCAGGCTCTCACCCTGCCAGGACCCAGTAACGTCAGGATGGTTTTTCTTCAGTCACAGCGTGTCTGTGAAGGCACAGCACAGGTAATTTAAGCCAGAAGAGAAGGGTGTTTATTTCAGCTTAGGGGGTGTAGGATGCTGATGTTTCCCATTAACGTGCCCTGTGAACCTCCACAGACCCAGAGCTGGAGAGGAGCCCCTGCCTCGCAGCACCGGGGGGTGGGAAGGGCTCTGCACCAGGTGACCATGAGCTATCACTGGATCATAGAACTGTTACGTTTGGAAAGAGCCTCCAGGATCATCAAGCCCAACCATCACTCATCTGTCAACGTTTGCTTTGGACTCCTTACTGCTGGTTTTTTGTGGTGGGCATAAAGGACAAGAACTTCTCTCCTTTAACTAACAAGTTCGGTGGCTGTACTTCTCTAGCAGATATTTCTAAATAAAAAGTCTCCATGTCATAGCTTCTATTATAAAATGTATAAATAATAAATCTTAAAGATGGTTTCCAGTGAACTCAAAATTTCAGCTGCAAAGATGACTTTTTCATTCTCGTATTATGAAATGGTAGATAAATAGAATTTTATTCTGATTGAGCTGTGGGTTTCTTTTAAAAGGTTCATCAATACATGGGCCTTGTCTTTGCACTAAAATAAAATTTATTGGGCAGCAAACTCTATTTCAAACTCAAATGAGAAAATTAAGATTTAAAAAGTTCTGTCTATCTGCAGATGTAATTAATGATCAAAGATGCAATTAAACATTAAAGAAGTTTTAAACTTTGTGGAGTAGATTCCATAATGAGTTCCTAATAATAAAAGATATTAAATAAGTTTGAGAAATAGTTTAAGTAGGCAGTTGCTTTCAGCAAGTGCAATGCTATAAGGCTTTTTTTTTTTTTTAATCAGAGAGTAAAATGTATATACCAATGGGAGATATCCAAGATTGATCAATGGCATGTTTTCAATATCAATTAGCTATAACTAAGCTGCTACAGCTAGAAATGTATAGGTGATGCTGGCACAAATACCAACATTTTGTCATTATAAACAGCATGATAAATTAATTCCCTATTTATTTTCATTGGAATATTCCCAGGATAAACTTTGATCAGTAAAATTGTCCCTTAGCTCAATAAGTGGACTAAACATTTAGAAGATAGTGAAGTACAGGCTGCTGGTTTTGAACTAGGAATGATTGATTGAAATGTTTCCAAGTGAGAATTTTTAATCAGAAAATGCAGTTCGTTGGAACAGAATAATTTCCATAGGAATATGTCCTTTTCAGTAACAATTCTGGCGGTAAATTTTTCTCAAATTAATGAATAATTACTTTTTCCAGTTAAGTAGAAAGAAATTGCTAAGTTAATGTTTTTATTTTGCCTCCTTTAGCTCTTTTTTGGTTTTACAGTTAGAGAGTCCCATTATATTGCTTAATTTAAAAAATCATAGTAAGATAACATCTTGTCATTCTTTTAACTTATTTTTTAATGAGAGATCTCTGTCACTAATCACTAATCACAATCTCTATCACTATTAGTACATTTTCCCATTAGTCTAACAAAATCTTAGGGAGGATCAACATGCTTCTAAGAAGAAATGTGTGTGGTAAATTAGTTCCAAACCCAAAAGGACTTTTTGCAATTTTTTGATGAAGTTTGAAGCCCATTACAGTAAATATGACTGAAACACTCTCAGCACAGAAGATGCAGACAGGATGGTCAGCTTTATGCCCATCTCTATTACCTCACGTTATCCTATTTTGTAAAATGTTGGATCTGAATTTTCATGTTATAGTTGGTGTTAAAACCTTGATTGTAAAAATCCTACCCCTTCCAAAGAAAAGTATGTTAGATTGAGAGCTTGTGCTGTGTCACGTGAGAGAGAAAAGAGAAGAGAGGGGACAGGAAGGAAAGAGGTGAAAGTCAGGATTTGATTTCTGATGGGTGTGTGAATGATTTCAAGACTGTGACATCTGTTTTGATTTCACAACTGGTTTTGAAGGATAAGGTTTTGACGAGATTAAATTTGTTATCCTCACGTTTGCTCTAAGAATTTTCCTTGAAAACTAAAATTTGTGAAATATTTATTCATTTTTGTAGTGTCCCCTCAGATAAATCGACCTGTTCTGAAGCAAGAAACCATAATCAGCCGATTGAGATTGTTATACCTGAAAAGGGAATAATATCACTGATGGTTACTTCAAAATGACTTTGTGAATAGAGTGTTTCAGGCTCTTTTTGAGTCTTTATCCTCACCATACGATATCAGCCCTGCATCTGACATAAATAGCATGAAAGTAGTTTTATTTGTGATGCTGGGTTCACAGGGATGTTCTGTCTTATTAAATGATCTCTGATGTCTTCTTTCTATTCACATTGGGATGATATAAATTACTGTGGTTTGTTTATGTGCTTACCTAACCCATCCGGAGATAAATACAGAACATTTAATGAAACAAAACTAAAAACATTACCCACACAATTAGCCATTTCCTGTAACTTTAAGAAGAACATTAAATTATGTTGAAGAATTGCAGTGTGTTTACAACCCAGCAGTAATTTAGGGGGAAATAGTTGCTTTTCTTTTCTCTTTAATAAATGGCCCCTCCGTGTAGTAGTGAGCAGTGCCACGAGCCCTGCAGGGGCTCCCTCAGAGTGAAAGAGGAAGGAAAGGTCTGTGAAGTTACCACTTCGGGCTCATGCACAAATTGCAGTATTTAGCTCAGACTCTTTCAACATTTGCATCATTCTCAGATCTACAATGATCGAGGTGTGGCCTTTTTCCACTCTATTTTGATATTTTGGTGTGATTACCTGAGATTTCCTCCGAGGGGAATGAAGTTTGTTGTCTGTGACAAGCTTTACCTGTGAACCTGTAATTTCACTGAGCAGATGATACAGTACAGACGCAACAAATATTTTACAGATATTTTTGGTTGTGTCTCAAGAAGTGCAGTATGTCACAATTTTTTTTACTCCCTTATTCTAAAAAACACTCGGAAATTATTTCTTGTATAATCTGGTTTCTATTAATGGTGGGTTTTACCCATTGCCAGAAAATCTTGGAATGTATTTGTTGGTTTAGAGTTATGAAACAGAGCATTTTATTTCACAGAAGGAATCTACCTGCATGCCTATATGCTGGATATCACATCTATCCCGTGTGACATGCTCTATCTGCAGGCCTTGGAGCAAGAAATCCAAATGCATATTTTCATTTCTTTTCCTGTGATTTGAGCATTCAGTAACTAATTTAAGAGTCACTATAAATAAATGCAGAATTCTTTTATCTTGGCTGTAGACAGGCTCTGTTTTTGTGCCAACAGTGGTGGTTACAGGCTGATTTCCTGCAGTAGTTTCATTGATCAGAAGTCCACTATTGTTGGTATTTTGAAATGAAATCATGGCTCATCAGATACATTGTTTTATCTCATGTTCTACCTTCCAATTTCTCTTTTCACTGCTTTGCCCCAGTCTGTTGAGACTGGTCATGAAAATGTGGGAATATTAACCTTTTTTTCAGAACTGAAAGGCAGGTTAAACCCCACACCATTTCGTGGACTGATGTGTAACACATCTTTGTCCATAATGATGTCCCCAGAGAGTGTTGTTTCATTAAAGTCAGGGCAAAAATATACTGCTCACCATATATATCCCTACAGGTATTCCTTCATGCAGTAGTGCTGGAAACTTGTGATTTTTTGGCATATTAATTCAAAGGATGTGGTACATGGTGCTAATTCCATCTTATTGTCAAATGGCCATTTATTAAATCTTCTTTAGGAAGTTAGAATTGCTTTCAAATAAAGTATTTTAGTGCTGTCACCCTTTCTTAGGATTTAATGGTGTTGTAATGTTCTGTTGTAGTGAGTGACTCATACTGACTCATTGTTTCATTGTTTCTACACATTTCCTCTGCCGATGCTTTCCAAATTTGCAGGGTCTTTGGAGATTTATTCATTCAATTTGTTTGTTGCACGTTGCTTTTCCCATAGATAAAAATCCATGGCATGCATCTTTCATGGGGGGCTGGGTTTACCTAGACCATATCATTATTGCTGTATGGCCATACACTGTGGCTGCTGTCAGGGAGCAGATATAATCTGTTTTCTACAATGATGTGGAAGGGTTTATCCACATGATGCTGCTTTTCTGTTGCCTTTTGGCTCTGAAGTTGCTTAGAAAATAAATGTTCCTTTTTTCCACGCTATAATATGTCCCATAGAACTAGTAGCTGCTTTCAATATTAGGATTTGCTGTTCTTCTTGTGGTAGATACTGGTTTCCCCAGTATCTTTTCTCGCTCATCTTTAATAAATCTTGAGCTATGTTTATCAGGTCTTTATATGGAAATATTAAATTATTGATATTTTTTACATGCTACCAAAAGACTGGATTGCTTCTCTTTTGTCCTTTTTTTTTTTT
>WEIT01035533.1:86766-100813 GCA_013389985.1 Dryoscopus gambensis
AATTTGAAATAGAATTCTCTACCAGCCAGCAATAATTTTCAAGGATAGAAAAAAGGTGGAAGTTAATAGAGCAATTTGGAAAGAGTAATAACCATAGGTTTTGGGCTTGATTATCCCCTGGTTCACACCTTTCAGAATTCACAGGAAGAGTTACCATAAATGTATATGTTGCGTGATTTACAAGGGTGTGTGTTTTGTTGCTTGTTTTACAGAGATGTCAGTGATTGCAAGAAATGCAGGAGAACTTCAAAGTAGGCTCAATGTTTGGCATTTGTAATACCACAGAATGAACAGAAGCATTCATTCTCTGGAACATTCACTGCAGAGGTAGAGTGAAGGGCTAACGTAACTTGTTCTCGTCAGTCTCTGGAGAAACAGCTGAGCTATAGCAAAATTGGGCACCTTTTAGTGCCACAAAGGCCAACCCAGCAGACAACTTGCCGTGTTAGAGCAGAACAAAACTAACAAAACTCGAACAATTGCTCCTGAAATTTGCAGCCTTATTTTTTAATGTGATTATTGTTCTACTTGACAAGCTCTTAAGACGGGTTTAAAAAAAGTAGTGTTCTTTCAGGAGCACTAACAGGAGGAAAAGATGGAAATTCAGAATATTTTGTTCCCATATTTTTCCTCTTTTTGTTAAGAAGAGTGGATGGTTTTATGTTAAGATTAAGAAGACAAAACAGCTTCACACCTATTCTGTCTTTTGGTAGGAAAGTCAACGATTAGGTGCAAAGAAGTGGCTGTTTGGCAATAGTTTTGTAAGTGCAACAGGATGTTAAGGCTGTGAAACACTCACAGTGTCCCAGAGACGCCAGTGCTGCAAGGGCATGAAGCCAGGCCCAGCTCCCAGACTTATGGACTGCTGAGCTTCACTGCAGGCTGAGCCCCAAGGTCTGATACGCTGCTTTAAAGATCCACATATTGCACATTTGCCACTGTACTTCGTGTCAGGTGGCTCCCGATCAAGCGCTGTAAGTTAATGCTTCACTAATGAAACAGTGAATTGTTTGGCCAAACCTGTGGAGAGCTGGAGGCCCCTTTAATCCGAATAGTTTCAGTCAATTAGCATTCATACCCTTACAATTTCTGTTGTAACGAGGTACCCAGTTCTGCATTTGAAAGCTGAGATAAGCACCCATGCAAAATACCTTTTGCTGGGGGGAGTTGGAGATTCTCTTTGTGTGTCAGTGTCTGAATATTTGCCTATTGCTTCCCAAGTTATGCTGGCTGAGAGTGGAGCTAACTGAGTTACTCTGAAGAAATGCAGGAATCTGGAAAAAGCTTTAACTTTGGTGATTGTTGTCCAGAGTAGACACTAGGAACAAAACTATTCAGAATTATTTGGAATTATTTCTTTCTCCTTTAAGGGGTGAATGTTGTAGAACGTTTTGGCTGCTGGATAAGGTGGTGTAAACCCTATTGGAACCGTTTCATTAACCACCTACAAAATGTGACTTCAAGCTGTTAATGTTTAATGAAGCAGTGGATAGTTACTTATGTTAGAACTGTGAATTCTTTTAAATTATAGGGCAAGGCATTATAAACAAGGACAAGTCCTCAGTGGGAAATAAATAATTTTGGATATTAAACACTGATTTTTAGCCATTAAATGCCATTAATATACTAAAAATATGTAAAATTTTGACCTGACCCCAGTGCCATTTTAGACTCTTTGGTGCACGGACATACTTAGAATTTCTATCACTTAAAGCTATCTTGGCATCACTGTGATGGCCTACCGTGCTTCTGAAAATTGCTTTGTCTTCTTCTTTGTGGCTTTGCAATTCTTCTTCTTGGTGACACATCACTGATAATGTCACTTTCAGCAGTGACTGTATGAACACTAAGAATTACTAATAATTTTCTGACAGTCCGTTTTTCAGATAAAGACTTTCCTTTCCTATCTTTCTTTCCATGAAAACCCAATGGTGACAGATTTTTGGAAAAACAGTGTCTAAATCTTCGTGTTTAAATATGATTTTCTTCACGTGGTAGACTGTGCTTCAAGACTAGGAAGATACTAAGACATCTCCTTTGAATAAAGTCAAGCTGGAAGGTGCGATACAGAATAACCTTGTGAAGATTTCACTCTGCAGCAAGTAATTAAACACAGTTTAAGCATACCATAAAATATGCAATTAAAAAAAAAAAAAGGTTGTGCATACCAACAGGTAATATAGCAAATTACAGTCCTGCAATGTCTTTCACCTGCTACTGTATGGAAAAACACAGAGATTGTCTTTTGTTGAAGGTCTTTTGATCAGACAGCTAAATGTTGACTAAACTGAAATATCTATCTGTGTGGGAACCTAAGGGTCAAAATAAGGATATGTTTCATAGGAGCAAAAAAGGGATCCAGACAAAAAAATATAAAAGCATGTGGCCTGTCATAGATATTTTTCTTCTCTGCAAAAAAAAGTTGTTATGAGACCAGTCATATTTGGTAGCAACCATCTAAATTTTTTTTTGGTTGAAAACTGTCAAATCTTTAGAAAGTCCTCCCATTCATTCTGCTCTAAAATTACATTTGAGTAGATTGCATAGAGCTGCTTTGATCAGGTGTACAGAGCTTGTTCTTAAATTCCCATGTGTGTACGGGAGTGCTGCAGCCTGCAGTCACCTATATTTGGGTGAGCGTGAATAAACCCAAAACAGGCATCACAACTGATTTCTCTAAGAACAGGACTACACAGAAGACTATCAATTTCATCAGTCTGCTCTGAAAATAATGTGAACGTGGAGCATTGATGCCATGATGATTTTTTACAATTTTTTTTAATATAACTTTTATATAGCTTTTATGTATCCTCAGTGCTTTTAGCATGCATACTTGTAATTCCTTAGGTCCAATAACTTGGCATAGTCCTAATATTCTGTTAAGCCAAGAGACCAAACATCCTGGAGGCCTCGCAGTTGGAGGCTGGAAAGCCCTACGCTATCCTGAGAAACCAAGGTCCTCTCTAGAGCACGTCCTGTAAACTAAGATAGGCCCATCCAGGGGGGAATTCCTTGGGATGGGGGGATATCACATTAATCATTTAAGTCTCTCACTGGGGATCTTTGATAGATATGCTAATTTGTAAGGTCTATAAATTGTATACATGATCTATTGTGTGTGTGCATTTCGACGCATTCTACCTGGATGAATTGGTGTACCATAGGGATCCTCATTAAATACCGAGGTAAAAACCCCTTTTTCCCTTAACCATGTCTGACTCTTAATTTTTAAGACCAGGAAAAGGCATCAAAATGAAATCAGCAGCCTTCTTTTGCATTCTTCTCCCCTTTTCCATGTCTCTTTCTTATAGCAGGTAGTTACATTCCTGTGCAGCAATAATTTAGACCCATGTCACCGCTGTAATGACTTTGGAAAGCTATAAAGACACAGTTTGTAGAGTTTTAAAGTATGTGCTTAAAGTATATTGCTGTTGAGCAAAGCACTTAAGCATGTGCTTAATTTCAGGTATGTGGTGAAGTGTCATTGGATTTATTTATACAGCAATCTGGGTGGCTGAAAAGTGAATTCAGGCCTCAGTCCTGCTGCTTTGCAGAGATGAGTGTGGGACAGAAAGGGAAGGGATGCCAGGAGCCATGGAAACTGAGGGTTTGAAGGAAATCCTCAAATTCCTCTTGTCCCTTCCTGAAGTGCCTGAAAACCACCTCTGGCAGCAGCTGGTCAATTCAGATCCAGTTGGTAAGATGGGAAATTCCTTATCATCAGAAAGAAACATGCTCCTGAAGCATTCCTGTGGTTTCTGCACTGAAAATGCTTGTCTTGCTCTAGAACAGCCTTATGAAAAAACCCAAGTGTCCACTGTCTTTTAACACTTTTTCACATACTGGGAGATTAACCAGATTCAGGGAAGTTAAATCTAATCATATTTTCTCTAGATTAAAAAAAATCAAATTTCTTTAACTGCTCCTCAGATCTCAGATCTTAATTACTCATCTTGTTGCTCCTCCCTTTTTTTTTTTTTTTGTAGTGCAACAGAACCACAAGATCGATATTAATCAGATCAAATATTGGTTTTGCTGGCATATATATAAGCCCTGCTTTTCATCTCTCCCAGGACTGACAAGTGTTTTTTGGGCAACAGCATCAGACTACTGAGTCCCATTTAGCTCGCGGCTCGTGGACTTGATCCTTGTTGGTCCTTTCTAACTCAGGATATTCCAAGGTTCCGTGATTCCCNTTAATAGCTGAAATAGTGATGAATAGTGATGGACTTGCACAAGAAGTCCCTGAGAGTTCCTAATTGAAAATACTTCCCCTTTTGGTAATTCAATATTAAGAATTGACATTTCACACAGCTTGTCAAACAGCTGTGCAATAACAATTTCATCTAAATCTCATTTTCTTACAAGAAAATCATGTGGTATTGTTCTTGAAGTCTTGCAGCACTTTGTCCTGATTATCCCTAGTCTGTCAGTTGAGTGAAGCTAGATGGACTGGATATTATCTTGTCTGGATAAATTAATGCTGGCTATTTTTTTATCACCTTATTGTCTCTAAACCTAAGTTTTATATGTATCTTCTTTTTATTTTCTGAGACCTAACAACTAAGATGCTTGTGTGTACTTTATTCTCCCCTTCCTTAGAGTTTTTGCCATTCTCCACTCCACCAGAATTACCCTGTCTTTTTGAACTTCTCAGAGATTTCTCACAAATAGTTCAGAGATGGCTGAAGCCTCAAATATTTCTGAGTGAGATTGATTTGTTGATTGGAATGTTGATTTATCTAATTATTTATTTCCTTTATATATTTATTTACATGTTCTGGTCTTAATTGGTGAGCAGATAGCTAACTAACTATCTAGTCTCAGTTTTCTGTGTGTGACAAGACGTGGAAATATCAGCCTTATTCCTTTTCTCCTTCTTCTTTTGAAGTTTGCTTTTGCAGGAGACTTCTCTCTTTCACCTTTCTCTCATTTTTCCTAATCTTCTCATCGGAATAACTACAGCTTTATATTCTTAACCAGTTCATTTATGTTCCTTCTATTTCCCTGGTGGTTTCTCCTTCCTTTTGGAAGACAAAACACTGTCCTCAGTGTATTCAGAAAGGTGACATAAATTGTATAATAAAAATCCTTCCTGCTGCCTGATCCATCCTGGGGGTGCGTCTGCACATTACTTCCATCGATACATAGACATGAATCTCAGGATGTTTGTGAAGCCTGAGGCTTGTGCTTGATTTTCAAGGTTAAAGAGGGAAAGAATGACTCCCTACTGTATAGCACCCTCAGTCGTGGTTCCTTTTATCTTTATGCAGTCATTCAAGGAGACATTAATTCCCTCTGGCTTGTTGAGTCGCAGACTTCAGAGCCAGCAGACGTGTTATTGATACAGAGGCACCGCCTCCCTTTTCCCTTGTCCTGCTCTTCTTGAAAAGTTTATTGCCCTTTTACAGCAAAATCCCAGTTCCACAATGCATCCCATTAACGATCTAGTGCTGCTTACATTGTTGACTATGTGCTCAAATTTCCGCCTCTTGCAGCTGTTTTTCATTTTCATGGCATTTACATAACACTACCTTAGATACTTAACTGGGGGCTTCCTTTTTTCCTATAGTTCTGCTTCAATTTCCCAACCAAATAGCTGGCCTGAGAGTTTTAGACTTTCATAATAACCACCTTTTTGTCCATCTCTGTGATTTTTTTTCGCTGTATCAGCCTAGCTTAGGGGTGCGATGTGAAGGATAGCTCTTCTCCTTAATAGCATTTTTTTTTTCTCAAACCTACTGGATTCTCCAGGGTTAGAAGCATCAGCAATTCTTTATCTGCCTCTCCTGCCCAATAGCCTGTCGAAATCCTCAAGAGGGTTTCTGAATGTAGCTCCCAGATGAGTAATGATGCTGAGGCTTGGTTTTAGATATTTATTTGGAATCAAAGCACCTGTGTGTCAATATGTGGTCCTGTGTAAGTCTCCTTAGAGGACTCTGTCAGCACACTTGGGAAATCTGTGCCCAGTTCTCAAGGTTAAAAAAAGTCCCAAACTTTCTGTAACACTTCTCAATGTCTCCTTCTAAGTCTTCAACTGTATTATTTTCCCACTATCTGCATTTTTTCTTACACACTTTGCTCCTAATTAGAGATTCTTGATAACAGTACTGAAAGGGAAAGAGCTCTCTTTTGCCTCAAATCACACTCCATGACTTCAAGTACCCTTAAAGTCTCTCTGCCACCTTCTTTATTGAGCACAAGTGCTGAAGTGACTGCCAAACTGAAAAGTCGCAGAATAAGATCCAAATGAAATGTCTGGTCACCGTAATCAGAACTGGGACTGAAATAAGAGTTCAGCCGTAATGAAGTCNNAAGAGTTCAGCCATAATGCAGTCTAAATGCAGAGCTCATTTGGGGTGATATTTTTATTTTGAAAATGCTTGGTTGCATTAACTTGTGCTGATAGGAATTTAGTAGACTACTGCTGAGTAAGGTGCTGTCTTCATCTAATTATTCCTCTCTTACTTTTCTAGATACTTCTGTTTCTGGAGTAGACTATATCAACAGATTTTTTCTTAAAATGTGGCACCAGTATTTGGAAACATGAAGGAAGACATGCAATAAACTAGTCTCAGAACTTATTGCTGTAATTAATATTCTTAAACATTTGCTTATATCAGTTAATGTTGCAATTGCCAGTGCTCAAGAGATACCCTACTGTATTTTATTGAAGAATTTGGATTATAAAAGCAGAATTCTTCCTAAGTCTTGTATATTCAAATATTGTATGCTTAATATGTTCCTCATGATTTTGACTGGAGAATACTTTCTTAATTTACTAAAGTTTTTTTTTTTTTTTGTGTGTGTGTGTGTATTCATATAGTTGTTCTGCTTTGCCTTGGGCTGTAGTTGTGTTTCCTTGATGGATGAATAGCTTTCTGCGTGGATAATTTGTATATCAGTTTGTAAAACATTTTCAGATCCTTTGGGAAAGAAAAGGTATTACACAAATCTTGGATAATGGATGCATGTACTATTGTACAACCGTTTGATGCCTTTCATTATGTAACATCTGCAATGGATGAAGAGGCTCTTAGCACAAAGTTCTGTGACAGCTCCATTTCATATTGTACTAACAGCATGGGTAAAAGCTCAGCAGTACAGTTTCACACAAAACCTCCTCTCCTTCCCTTTGACGTAGCCATAAGTCTTTTGGGATGCTAAGATCTGCTCTATCCAGTGCCTGCTAATCAGAACTAGGGGTACTGAACAGAGAACAGGCACTGCTGTTCTCTGCTGCTTCCCCTCAATGTTTTAAGGCATCCTAGAATTATGGTGGCCAGCGGAGTTGCCATTTTTAAAGCCAAACTGGGCAGTGTTAGAAGATTTTTGTAGTTTTCAGCATAATGTAAGTACACGTAGTCATATCTCTGCTTCAAACGTAATTCTCAATAGAAGTTTGGAGTGTAATCATTGTTAGCACCATACAGCTTGTTGGTTTATTTGTAGAGTGAATTAGAGCTGGATGGAAAAAATTTCAAAGGAAAAGCATCCTACAAAAATGAAGTTTGATCAAAAGAGTCAGGGAAATTACATAGATTTTTACAAAATTTTAGAATAGGAGAAGAGAATAATTTCTACTGGTATTGGAATGTTTTCTTTCTGGCTAAAAGTAATTTTGACTTTTGCCATGTAGTAAAATTAAGATAGTAATGTAATAAAACTAAATTAACTAATATCGTAGGGAAAATGCATACTTTTCTTAGTAGTAAGAAATGTAAATAATCCAATGTTATTAAAACATTTCACTTAGTTTTTTCTCAAATTTAGTTTTATTGTAGATTATGGTATTTTATTATGATTCTATTCTGAGTTTTAACTTCCATCATTCTCTCAATTATTTTTTTTGCATTCTACTCTTCCTCCTTGCTGCACACCCCCCCCAAATTAGCAAATGGAATTTGGTCTTCCTAATCCATCCTAATGATGTAGTGTACAAGGGCAACATTTTCAAAATTACTCAATTAATGTAAGCATTCAGTCTGGGTAATTTTTAGTAGTAAGTGCCTAATCTATTGAGGCTCTTCTTAATATCTCCCAGACTTCCTAGTTCCATCCTTCATGGTTAAATATCGGTGAATCTGACTAAGTCTTCCTGGCGTAGCAGGTAGATCTTGGATTCCTGAATATGCCAACTGCATTTTTGTAAACTGTGGTTAAGTCATAGCCTGGTGTGCATATTAATCTCAGTTCTTTATCAGTTATTTACCGCTGGCAGGGGATGCTCAGGGAACCATCTGCTGTTGCTGTATATCCATGCCGTCTGAAGTTCTTTGAAGAACAACTGCATGGCAACCATTAAGGAGAAAAAAAAAATCAGCTTTTCACTTGTGGTTTTAACCATGAGGCTACTCTAGTAATCTTTTTGCTTTTTCTAGACATATTTCTGAGCTATATGATCGGAATTCTGATCTTGATATGAGAATTCTGAGTTCCCAGACCAGTCATTTGTTGACCAAATTTAAACTTGATCTATGAAATGTTGACAGATTTGCAAATACATGATTACACTATATTTCTGGACTCATACACTTTACTACCAGTATTCATTAGGAGAATTTTAAAGGTCTGAACCATAATTTTTTTGCTATACAGGCCGATCCTCAGTACAAATTGTACTGTTTTCTCCCTCGGGTTCAGGTGTGTCTTCTTAAGAGTTACAAAGTAAGCAAAAAGTTTTTTATGCAAACTCTGCTGTAACAGATTTTCATGGGTGAGGAGCTCTTAGAGTAACTTTTGCCAGATTAAAGATACAGTGCAATGGCCAGAGAATGGAAAATGCATGTTTCAAAATCTAAGATCTAGTCTTGCCTCTTCCAAGCCTATTCCATAACTCTTACAACTGCTTTCTTCAGTAAAAACAGTGTTGTGATAAACACAAAGAGTTTTATATTATATTATTATTTAAATTATAGCTGTTTTATATTAGTGAACTGCTTGTGAGATCAGGATCTTTTGCTGGAAACTGCCATTAGGATTTAAATTCCACTAATACATTTGTATAGAGTTGCTTCATAGAGACTTTGGGAGTAGGGCAGGCCTCCCCTTTGAACTCTGAACTACTGTTAGAATATGCTGTTTGTTGGATAATGAGTTATTCTTGTCTGTACTTGGTCTTGTTCTCTGTACTTTCTCTGAAATATTTGCACGTGTATTTTAATAAGTCTTGTAACCTTCCTGCTGGAATATATTTGCATTTATTTGTATTAACTCAGTGTTTGCTTTGATTGTTTTATCTAAAACAAGACAAGGAGAGAAAAACATGAGTACGATTTATTCACAAAGAAAATAGCTTTTCACTGAAGCAGGCATTAGAATGTTATGTGTTTCTGAATGCAGAAGGTGCCTGGAATTTTCCCTCTATCAAAGAATTTCTTAAGAAGTTCAAATATTCAGTTATTTAAAGCCATAATTTAAAAAAGCATTCTGTACAAAACCACAATCTGTCTGTTTTTCAGCTTTATGTGACTCAGAGTGGTTTTCTTCTGGAGAAGTATTTTTAGTTTTTGCAAGCCCACAGATCCACTTAAAACACAAGTGAGGAACAATCATCTTAACTTTCCTTGGGTTTTGCTGACTTTAGTTTGATTTCTAAGTTCACCTTTACAATTTCAAAAATTTTTTTAGCCCAGTTGCCAGAGCTTTAAAAGGAGTCAGGAATCCATAATCAGAGTATATTCGTAAGATTTGATTTAAAAAAGCCAACGACAAGCTCTCAAGCCATGACCTTGCAGCTTTCATAAAGTCATCAGCTGGGCTACACAGAAGCTGTGGGTGATATGATGAGAGTTTTTTCCCCTCAGTTTTAAGAGCCTGAGTGCTGAAGTTCTTGGCTAGATGTGATTGACAGTCTTTTGATCTCAACTAGAGAATCACACAATCACAGAATAAACTGAGTTGGGAAGGACCCACAAGGATCATCACATCCATCTCCTGGCCTGGCACAGGACCATCCCCAAGAGTCACACCACGTGCCCTAGGGGATTGTCTAAACTCTTCTTGAGCTCTGTCAGACTTGGTGCTGTGAACAATTGACTGGATGACAAAAAACCGCAGATACTCTTTGTAGGAATGGCTCAACTGGATGTAAAAGTTACAAGTGGCTTCTTTTTTTTTATGGGAATGCTTATAAACAGGTAGTATTTACATCTTCACTGCAATTACACAGTAAAGAGAGCCATAAAAAATATACAGAAAACAAAACCGATGCAAGTTTGTTCTTTGAAGCTCCACCACTGGAGCAGCAGCAGATTTATGGAACATAAAACTCACTGCCAAAGGAAGGGCCAGGACCTTCATGGTGCCAGTAATGCTGTACCTCTTCGAGGCCTGCACAGAGCAGCATCTGTGTGACTCAAGGCAGTGAAATCACTTGATCACCAGGACTTTATCATAACCAGGTTTTCTATCTGTGCTTCAGCTCAGACCCTGCAGCTCCCAGCCCATCTCCCAGGGCTCTAGAGTGATTGATATGTGGCACACATGCAGCCTTTGGCACCTGGGGATGCTGCCAACACTTGCTCTGGCCTGGAGGGGTGATAGGCCAGGAGAGTGATAAACCACCAGGGTTTCTTCAGGAAGAAAAGGGAGAATTCCCCTTACATGTGGCATCTTCTGCTGTATTCTTTCTGCACATATGTCTGGCCTCTTTCCTTTTCAAACAGTTTCCTGGCTTGCTGGCTGCCTGTCCAAAATTTTTACTGCATATTAGTCTGCTGTGTCAACACAACATATGTGTAATTGAGTCACCGTGCGATGCGAGCTGTAACGATCGAATAATACTCTGATGGAGCTGATATTCAGCTTATGTGGAACATAAAATAATCATGTTATGTTTTGACTCATACACCCAGATCTTGTGTGTGATGAGGAAGATGGAGGAAGTTACAAGGACTCTGTAACATAATATTTCCATGGAAAGGTCATGCAACTGTAAAAGAACTGATTGAGAGCATAATTCTGTCGCTTTCTGCAACTATTTCACCCAAGCCTTAGAAGCTTTCCCTGGTGATACCATGAGGTGTTTGGGTGAAAATGGTACAAGGAAACACCATAAACACCATACAACTTAATTGCTTTACCCATATGGGCTCTAGTTTCAGTACCAGGCTCCAGTTTCACAGATGCGTCCTAGTAATGGCTGTAGAATGTCTTTTCCTTTAAACAGCCCAGTCAAATGATATTCAAACAGTAATTTACTAAAAAACACCTAAATAAAAGTTGGCGTGGGCATTAGTGAACACTGGTGAGTTAATTAAATATCACCAAAGCATCAATATTATGAACCACTGAACCAGTATTTTAAAAAAATGATAAAAGGTGAGATTGAGCCCTGCAAATAAGTCTTGGCCTTGATTTTAGAAGCTTTAGATAAGAATCAGTGTTTATAGAGCCAATTCCCAAAGTCCTACCCCAAAAATACTCATTTCCCATAATTCTAATTGATTTATGAAAACCCAACCCAGCATGCACAACCTTTCTGAAACTTTATGCCGCCTATCTCAATCCATTAGAGTGATAAAACCTCACAGTGAATATATTGTTAATGAATAACCAAGCTTCAGCTAAACTGACTGCTAAAGTCTTTTTCCTTCTTGATTAACAGTGGAACTCCATCACAATGGATCTCACTGAAAATAAGCTGAAAGTAATCTCGATTGAAACATGCCTATTCAACCCCCAAATCGTTAGTATTCTTCAGCTTTGGTGAGGGCATAATAATTAGTTGAGTTGCAAAAGACCTGTGCCATAAACAGAACATGTCTGCTTCTAAGACTTATTATTTGTATTACTGTAGCACCTAGAGGCCACAGGCAAAATCTGAGTCTCCCTGTGTTATACATTGCTCAGTGCAACCAAGACCCCACGTCCAACAGAATGCAGCCGAAGCAAAGGCGGGGCTGGCAGTGAAGGCTGCTCTGTGGAAGTAAAGCAGGGCAATAGATATAGGAATGCAGGAGACGCCACCTTTGCTGCCCTTTTTGCTTTTTCTTTGCATAGTGCAAAAATTAAACAAAAAGAGCAGCAGAGGGCAAGGAAGTAAAGGGACAGGGCTGACAGCAGCGAGGGTGGGAAATAATTAATTATAAGAGAGAAAATAGATATGTAAGAGGGAGAGGTAAGGGAAGAGATGGTGTGAAGAGAAGCACAGGAACTGCTGATTCCTGATCTGAGACAAAGCAACTGTGCAGGCAAGAGCAATCTTGTAGTTGGGTCTCATGCAGGGGGCTGTGGGTGGCCCATGGTGTTGTGCTGGAAAGGGATCATAAAGTCAGCAACGAAAAGAGATTGAGTCAGTTAATTTAGACAGTTCTCCTACTCTAGGCATCACTGATTATACTCATACCGCTGCAGACAGATATTTAGACAATAATCTAATGATTATTTTCATTCTTTGGTAGCACCTTTTAAGCATTTGAACGTAGTTTCCATATCAGCTCCCAGTTCTCTTAAGACTAACTGATCCAGGTTATTTTCAGTTTTCCTTCAGAGCACGTTCTTGCCACACTTCTGATTCTCACTGCTACATGTCTGTGTTGCTGTGCATTCCCTGACCTTGGCTCCTGTGTTCAACAGCTGCCCTGCCAGTACTGGCAAGAGCAAATGGAAATGATGCCGGAGAAACAGTTTTGTGGATACTTGTTTTAGTTCTATTCAAATGATGTTTTTCTCTACCAGATGAAACTGTCCTGGAAGACAGTGCTGGAAGCCCTTGTTAGTCAATCTAGGTGACATTCACTGCTCTCCTACTGACAGGCTTGTTAGCCTATTAAAGAAAGAAATTAGATTTGTTTGACATGATAAACTCTTGACAAATTAATGGTGGCTATTAGTCATCATCTAGTTTTTGTCTAGGTGCTTGAAAAGTTCATTTGCTTGGCTTCTTTTATGCCTCTTGACTGGTGGAAGAGTCAACACAGCGATGAGTGGGTGATAGTGGAAGGTGGAAACGCTCAATGCTCTCTATTCTGTGGCTGCCTGGTGTGTAGTTCCTCAGTCCCATGTCATCTTCCTGTCCCTTTTTAAACAGTAAATGCTGCAGCATAGGCTGAAATCTTAGATCTCTGTCACTGCTATTAATTATGCTCACCATCCAGTCAGAATTGACCTTTCTTGTGAGGTTTGATGCAAAATATATTTAAAATGATCAAAAGCTCCTCTCACTATGTGCTGACAGCTTTCCTTCTACCTTGCAGCCTCCTGAGACCCAGGCTGACTAAGGCAGTGCTGGGGCTCTCTCTCCTGACAGCCACAAAATCCCATCCCAGTGCTCCACCTCCTGCATGGGAACAGTCCTGTGTTCCCGATCCTCCTAAGTGCTGGGGTATGAAACCAGCCCGAATTAACAAGCAGCCCAGCCCAAGCCTAAGTGTTCCACCTGCTGGGGTTTGAAGTTCTTTTTCCTTACAAAGGCTCATGTTTACTATGCCTTGAGTCAGCACCTGTCTTCACTATTCACTGTTCAACTATTTCCTTCTTGCTGGTTAGAATCAAATTCGAGATGGTCTCCTTTACTCATCTTTATATAGAACACTCCTTGAAGCTACCTGATGATATGCCTTTGGGACACAGGGTAAACTGGGTCCCTGTGGTATTCCCTGACGTTCTCCTTTTTCCTAGCTCCGTATCAGGGCCTCCGGTGCTGAGTTCAGCTAAAATGATCTGTGGAACCCCTTTCACAGCCTCCGCCTTCCCAAGATGAATGTCTTGGTGCCAGCCAGGGTTGTGATGCCCCATGCCAAGCTTCCCAGGCAGGGGCACATTCCGGTGCAGCTGGGGAGATGCGCCTTTGGCCGCTCGCTGCTGAAACGCCCTGGCGGGGCTGGACAGCGGCGGGGCTGGACAGCGGCGGGGCTGGACAGCGGCGGGACAGCTCCCGCCCTGCCCGACAAGTCCGGAGCTGTGGGCGCCAGAAGCGTTACAGCAAGCAAACAGCGTAGCTGGGCTCCCTTCACCCTTTCCTTCCCTTGAGCCCCTCTCGCGGTTTCCGCCGGCGGCGGCGGGGCAGCAGCGGCGGGGGCCGGTCCCCGCGGGGCGGTCTCGG
>WEIT01035533.1:111303-127926 GCA_013389985.1 Dryoscopus gambensis
TAAAGCAGGCACAAAAAACATTAACACTTGTTTGGTGGCTTTAGCAGGTCCATGTTGGGCTGTGCAGGTGAGTGGTGTCCAGCTCTAGTGGAGTGGCTCCATCTGCTTGCTGGGTCACTTGTTCTGTACCTCAGGGAGCTGTTTTCCTCCCAACAAGTCTTGTTTTAGAACTGGTGTATTGGAACGTGCTCTTGAGACCTGGCCAAATCTAAAACATTGTTTTCCTGAATTGTATCTTTCTCCCTGACACTGCACATGATAGGTAGAGAAAGTCTGTATTTAAAAGTATTTGTAGAAGCAATGTTTAGTCACTGAAAATGAGTTAACTGGTTCTAAAAGGGCTCTTGGATTTATCTGACAGATTACTGGGAGGCTTTTGCCCTTAAGGAGTTTCTTGAGGTTTTTGGTATGGATAAAGTTGTGCTTTGAGATTAAATTATTCAGGTGTTTTTCAAAGTAATTAAGGCTTCTAGCATTTAATGTTTTATGTATGCAGGTTAAAAATGAAGGTTGATTAAATCATGACAGAGGGAAGTTTATTCGCAAATGACAGACGGTAATGTCTCTTTTGTGACTGGTGGAATGCTGTTGAGCCCACTTCATTACACTGAATATTGAACCATTATGTTAGTGCCATTTTTTCTAAGTGATGGCATTGTTAAAAAGCAGGCAGTAGAACTTGATGCAGTACAGCCCTGGCTGTGCTAAGTAGTGCAGAATACTTCTTTTTTCTGTCAAGTATCTGATTTATAGACAATTTTTCAGCTTGTGTTTTTGAAATGGCCAGGTGATCTGTACAAAACTCAGCAAGACCAGGAGGCAGGCCAAAGTAATGATTTTCTTGTTGGAAAATAATAGACATGCCAGTATGGCATGTAATAACAGCAGGTTTTACAGAGTGCTGCAGAACAGTAGGAGTGTGAAACATATACGTTACATAAATTATCTGTGCATGCATTTCTGCAGAGTTCTGGGCTACAGTAACTCATTCATACTTTGTTTTTTTTTTTTCCCCATTCTTTTTTCCAGTCACTGAGAGTTTCAATACTACTTCAGCCCTTTAAAAACTTCACCCGTCTTATCTCGTCTAGGTTGAGTACCTTATCCTTTGGATACCTATATTTGCTCTTCAGGAATCAGTGAATGGTCTTTGAAATCTAAAAGCAAATCAGACCTCACTGTTGCAGGTTCCAGTGCTGTCTCTTGTTATCCTCCTTCCTATCAGGAAAAATAAAACAAAGAAATGCCTAAGACACAAATTTAGAATATCCCCCATGTGCTGTATCAGTGTGAAATAGCTCATCTGTCCAAGTATTTCTTAATTATTCTGAGTCTGCTTTTTTAAGGGTGGCTTCCATAACAACCCTGAGGTTTTGTACTCTTCCTAGAATGTTCCTTGGTCATTGTGAAGGTCTGGAGGCATATTTTGAGGTGCACCAGCAGAGATGGTGTGTTGCCTTCAGTTCAGTGCAGTAAAGCTGCAGCATTTTTTTGTCCTGAGAAAATTCAGGCTGGTTTCAGTTCCTCTGATACCTCATAATTTTTGCCCATAATTTTTGGGTATTTTGTATGAGCACACACAAAGGCAGAGCCGCATTGTCCTGCATGTCTCGTGTTTCCATTCCTGTACTCATCAGCCCATATTGTGCATTGTAACAGCTCATCCCTCCGTCTATGAGCCCTCCCGTTTCTCTCTTTCACAGCATCCAGGGAGGTCTGGGGCCTCTCCTAATAATTTCTGTAAAAAATAAAGAAACCAAGGTTGCTCGAAATTATCTGTGCAAAGCTTAGGATAGGCAGTGTAGGTCAGAAAAACCCTGATTGTTGGAGGGAGACATTTCAAGAGTTTAAATCCTTTGAATTTCGTGGACATTTGAGGCAAATCCATGAAATAAACTAATGAGCTCTGTGAAATATCTTAAATGACCCTTCATCAGTTTCCACTGGTCCTGGAGAAAGCATAGGAGTAGGTGTTTCTTAATCAGCAAAGGTTTCACCTTTTTGTTCCACTGAGATGGAAACTTCCAGGTGATACTAATAGATTCTTTCCACATGGGAAAAGATTCTCATTTTGTTTTTGTCCTGCCTTGAATAAAGTTGTTTATGCCTTTTATTTTAATCAGGTTTTTTATTTTAATCCCATCAGGGAAAGGGAATGTTCTTACGGAGATAATATTTTCATGTTATGAAGGTGTTTTCAACAGTAACTCTCCTGCAAGTCGACCTGGATGAACCAGTGACACTGTGATGCCCTTTCTAGTTTTTTTTTTTCGTTTTGTTTTGTGCTCTATTTCATTGTTGTCTCTGTGACTCTTTTTGCTACCAGAAAAATTCCTTAACCATTGTCACATGAGCTCTTCATGCATTTTACGGATTAAGTTTTTAGTAATACTTATGAAAAATATGTCTACTTTCTGATCATGCTACAGTCCTCTGAGACTTGGAGGTGTCTGTGCCTTACCTTGGAGTGTTTGAAAACAGCTCTCAGTTATCAAGATTTAACATCATTTGGGAAAAATCAGAAGTTAGTTGGCTTTTAAGATATTGCCCAAAGGCAATACATTCAGCATGCAGCTATCTATGATGTCGGGGAAATTTGAAAGTCTCCAGAAGTTCACCTCAAGTTTAAAACTTCTAAGTAAAAACAGGATTTGGAGGGTGCCAGGAGGTTAATCCGGGTGAGGGTGAGTTGTTTTCACCAAGAAAAGCCTTGTTCCTTTATGGATCTCTGAACCAGGGCTCTTGGAACAGAGGCCCTCAGCTCTGAATCTGTCAGAGTTGCTGAAATATTCCATATTTTCTGGTGTACAGGGTTGTGGGACCTTTCATTATTTCTCTTCAAAGCAGCTACTGGTTTTTTGAGGGCTCATTTCTTCAGCTACATGGCACCAAAGACTTTGTTTCTGTGGTTTTGTACTTCAGCAGTTGCAGTTCAATTCTAAGCGTTTTGGAAAGTTTTATTTATGTTGTGACAGGGCTTCAGTCCTCATCCAAGATTGAATTGCAGTTGGAACATTGAGGGAAACAAAAGCATTTTTCTGAAGTCTAAATAAATAGGATAAGTATCAAGTGGATGAAAATTAATACTGTTATCTCCATTTTCCATTTTTCTGTTTCAGTTTTTCTAAAATAGCCGTGAATTGGTGTGATTTGACAAACCTACCAGCAGTTTGCATTGGCTGTCTCTGGAATGGGGAGAGTGTCTTTCCATACAGAGAAGGGATTGAAGAGAATTTCATTCTCTTGAAGTGATTTGATTTTTAAAAAAATCACTACATAAACAGAATATTTGCAAACAATCCCATCAAACTGGAAAAAGAGGCAGCAAGTTTGTGTATTAGGAAAGGAAGTAGCTGAGGGTCTCCACGTGGTTTGGCTGGAAGCATTTAACTAGAACTTTAGGATTATTTTCATGCTCAAAGACTTTTGGTGAATATTAATAGTTCCATGCATATAAGGAATGAATTTATTGGGTATCTTTAGCGTACCATATAGAGAGAACTTGGATCTGCTGCAGTCTGTGTTATAATTATTTGTATATACTGACTTGGAGAGTTCGTTCTGAATCCACTGCTGGTATCTTGAACCCCAGGATAAGTCCCTGCTGTTTGGGCCGTGCCAAGTGCTGAGATGTTGTGTTCCTACTTTGCTGTAAGGCCCCAGAACCTTGGGGGTCAGACCCTAAGCATGGACCAGTGAAGGTGGAGGCTGCAAAAACTGGAAGATAAACCAGTTGGTACTTTTGAAAAGGATTGTGAGTGCACTCATCCCATTTCAAATCTCTGACACTCACTTTTTCTCCTACTTTTTGGGTCCATGCCCTAAGAGTCTTTCAGAAACTTGCTAAGAGTCTAATTCTGGAAGAAATATAATGGTTTATTTTGAGTTTTATTATTTTGCCACTGACCAAGAGTAGCCTTTTTGTGCCTGGATTTATGATTTATGGGCATGTATAAAAGCTACTGTCTGTGCTTCCCCCATGGATTATTCATCTTTTTCTTTCAAAATACACTCACGTCCCTGGAAGTTATCCTAGCACTTGCAGTCAAATCTGGAAGTTTGGAGGCATCAAATCACTTGTGATAGTAAACCAAACTGTAGTTGAATGTAATGATACCTGCTTCCCAGGAGGGTTTACATTTCGGGTTGTGAACATTTGTGATGCACTTTGAAATGATACAATGGTAGGTGCTTTGAAAATGTTCCCCAGAACTCTAGAAGGGCTCATAAACACATAGCTGTTACTGTTGAGAGTTATTTAAGTTTTCATCTTGGGATATGTGTTGTGTAAATTCAGTTGGAGATTTTATCGATATTTTCTTGGATATTAATGAAGCTACCAGTAGCCCTGCTGCTCAGAGAGTAGCTGTGTTCTAATTCACCACGCTGTGGCTTTGAAGACAGCAGCCTTACAGGAGTTTCTCCATTCTTACAAGATGTGAAGCTCATGAAGCTGGATCTGATCCATGTTAACCTTTGCTTCCAAGCAATACAGCTTAGGGCAAAAAACCCTTTCCTCTAAGCAACACCCCTTGTCCTCTGCAGTTTAAACCTGTCTCAGGAGAAGTAAAAGAACAGTGACTAAAACACTTTGATCCAGTTATCCCCAATCCCTGAACATTAAGATAAACCACCAAATCCCATTTGCTTTTTCAGAAATGGTATCTAATAAAGTCACCAGTTGTCTGGTTGTAATCTGCCTCTTGCTCCTGTGCTGCTCATCAGCTTCAAGGGCTCCTGCAGTGGACTGGATCATGATATACCCATGAAAAAAATATATATAAAAAGAAAATATTGCAACAGTTTCTGTTGCAATAAACAGAATCTTAAACAGATTTTAAGATTTTTAGACAAGGTGTTGATAGTTTAAAAGCTGGGAAGAGGGGTATGGCGTTGGTGGGCCACCCGCTGTGCACCACGGCACAGACCAGGGCACACAGAAAGTGTGCCAGTCCTGTGAACTTGGGGTTGGACCAGAACCCCGTGCTGGGATCCCACCGCTGACACCAATTAATGTTAAGATCTGCTGGAAGAGTGTTAGGATCCCACTCCTTAAATAATGTTAGGATCTGAATTAAAGAGCAAACGAGACCATATGCTAAAGTCAGTGGTACAGATTTTATTTAACAGCCAGGAGTGAGAGAGAGAGACTGAGACAGAGAGAGATTAATAGAGAGACAGAGGGGTAGAAATAGTAAGAGACAGAGAGGAGAAAGAGAAAGAGAGAGAGATGAATTATAGTCACCACCATGTGTCCCTGCAGTCCAGCTGGCCCTTCTTCTTCTTCTGGTCTTCTTGGTGGTGGGGGTCCCCAAGTGTTCTTCCAGAGGCACCGCTTTTATACAGCCCAAGTCCCGGGTATCCAGAGGCGTTCTCATGACTCGGGATGGCACGTGTGTGTAAGCGGTTTCTTCCTTTCCCAAAGTTTCCCCTGGTGGGAGTTTTTGTCCAAAATGGGTAACCCAGATCTCCTTCACCAGGCCTGGCATCTTCCTGTTGTTGGTTCTGTGCTTTTCCCACAGTCTGCACAATGGAATCTTGTCCAGTGTGCCAGTTCCATACCTTTCAGGGCGATTTGCCACCCTTTGGAGCTGTAGATGCTGATGTGTGTGTGGTTTCAGCTCTCCTGGCCACTGGCAAACCTGGGAAGAAAATCACAGACTGAGCTTGCAAACACTTTGCTCTGGAGTGCGACTGATCAACATTCAGAAATGCCAAACGCTCACAACATCCAGCCTCAGGTACTTGGGGTTCTGAAGACCACTTTAAGGCAGAAATAATTATAAACCAGTAGACAGTAACCAATTTTCATGCCACTGTGACAAAGCCTTTTCAAATAATTGCATGAAAATACAACTTTGAAACATGTATTTTCTGTATTTCTAGTGCTATTTATCAGCTATGCATCAAGTTGTTAAAATTAATCTTCATTTGCGAATTTCTTTGAAGCAAAGCGCTACAACTCTGAGTGCATTGTTATTAATCCCTCAAGTTTACCAACTTGTGGACATCAGAAGGGATGCTGTTTTACTTTGATTGGGCTTTTAAGCAGAGAAAACAGCACATGCTCTGTCCATCTGCTTCATTAAACTGTAAGCACAATTCAATTTTGTAACATTTTAGTGCATGGGCATTAAATATTTTGTGGACCTTGAGTAGCTGTCTGACTGTTGTATTTTTAAGGCAATCTTCTGTTCTAGGTTTCTGGGTTGCCTTCTGTTCTTTTTTCTTCTTTTCTTTTCTTTTTTTTAAAGAATCTTTTTAATTTGAAAGTCCTCTTACCTGACTTTAAGCCTTAGATGAAGTTCTTAAATCAGCGGGGAGGATGAGACAAATTTGAGGTATTTCAGCAGAACAATTCAGGCCATCAGTCTTTTGCAGTTAATTACAGAGGGGGAGACTGGGTGACTTTGCTCTTAAATTAGATGCCTGCAACGATGGTGAAATGAGTCTGGATCTTAGCCTGGTGAAATGATTTCAGATCCCAGTACAGGCGGGTTAAATCTCCAATGCAAAAATATTTTTTTTTCCTCATCGCTATTAAAAATGCATTCTCAGAGTCAATTTTTATGAACATTTCCTCTGCATAAAACATAGCAATGTCTGAGCTGGATTTTCTTCAGATGTTTGCCTGCATTTCCTTTTGAAATGAGGAGCAAACAGAATGAGGAGGAACCAGGCAAGACCATCCCAGCCAGTTCAGAAAGGGAGCTTGGTCTGCAGTGCCTTTGAAGCACTGCTGGGATGGTGTGAGGCTGCTGAATCACAATCACAGGATCTGCTTCAGGGCTCATTTGTACCCAAACAGTGCTGGCATGATTCTGGGGATTTATTAGAGTTATGTCATGATTTCAGAATTGTCTCAGGCTGCTGGCTCCCAGGAGAGAAAGTGGCATTGTGTCAGTGTGTTCTGGTGGCACAAAATATAAACCTTAGACAAAAGTAATTGACAAAGATTAATGTTTTGTAATGGGGAACATTAGAGGAAGCTAAAGACCTTTG
Source organism: Dryoscopus gambensis (assembly GCA_013389985.1). NCBI lineage: Eukaryota > Metazoa > Chordata > Aves > Passeriformes > Malaconotidae > Dryoscopus > Dryoscopus gambensis. The sequence continues at coordinate 118,306 of WEIT01035533.1, forward strand.
TACTGTGTATTTTTTAAAAACAGCAAGCTGTTCAGAGAAGTATAGTGTGGATCATCATAAAACTTCACTTTCCTGTGTAATGAGAGCCTTAGTTAGAATTCAGTAAAAATTACACTTTGCTTTGAGTTGCTTGCTGGTCCTGTTCATGACAGCATACTGGTACCTGTGAGGCTTGAGCTGAGGGCCTGAGCGTGCTTTGAGATCCACACTTATATATTGTAGTACAAATACTACAATTTTCACTTCTGAGATGTTTTTTCCCCTGCAATTTAAAGGAATAATATTTTCCTTATGTAGCATTGTCCAAGCTGTTAACAGGCTTGTTTTATGTTTTTGCTGTCACATGAAGAGAGTGGAAATCATTGTAGCAACTGTGGCTTTAGAAGGGAAAGACAAAAGTGTTACCTTTCTCCTGAAAGCATCAGCTACAGGACAGGTGTTTTTTTTCCAAATGTTCTCATCAAGTTGCAGTAAAAAGCTTTTCTCCATTCCATTCGTGTGCCTTCTGTTAGGGTTCAAAGCCAGTTTTACCCTTGGATGGCTGAAGTCAGGAAAACTGTTCTGTACAACCACGGCAAAACTAAGTCCAGCAAGGAAGGAGAGAGGATTAAAATCCTGTTTATCAGAGAAGAGAGCCGACCCCACTGCCCGGAGCTCTTACACTGTCTGAATGGCCTCACTTGGTGGCATCAGGGTGAGCTGTGTGTTGACTGGAGCTGTTCAGACCTCGCAGGCTTCGCTGTGCTGAGCTGCCTCTGGTTTGGCACTGCAGCCCAGAACATCGCCACAGCCCTGAAAGGAAGGAGGTGACAGAGGTGAATTATTTTTGACCTGTGATCAAACAGCGTTTTCAATGAGAAAGAGCAGCAAAGAGAGCAGGCTGTATTGCAGAGTCCTCCTGGCTTCCCCTTGCCTTCCACGCTGTCTGCCTGCATTTTGATGTGCTGGAAGACTCTGTGTGCCTTGCTTCCTGGTGCTCTGGCACGGGCAAGTGGCTGGCAGGGCACTGGTGCCAGCCACTTCAGGGGCTGTCCCACATCCTTGTCCTGCACATGATCAAGATTTGTTTGAAGAAGCATGGAAGGGTAAAGGTGACCATTTCTGCTACATGTAGGTCTGTGGACCGAGCAGGGAGCCCATGGGATAAAACCTGGCAGGAAGCATAGCTTAGATACTGTTGACAGCAGTAAGGGGTTAAAGAGAGATTTCTTCTTCCAAGCAATAGGGGTTTTTTTCATTTTTGTTCATTTGTGATGTAAGTGCATCTTCAAGATGCAATCTCTGTTTTTTCCACAAAAGAACAAAAAGAAGATTTATGTCACTTAAACTTACGATTACTTTTAAAGATTTATATTATTAATAATAATTTCACAGTACAAGGTTCTCTAATGAAGAGGTATAATAATCATGTAAAGTCTTTCTGCATAGTAATGTTGCTGGTATTTTTGGAAAACATCTCATGGATAACTGTAGATGTCAGCTGGTAAAACCAAAAGTCTTTTCAGCACAACAGTGCTTTCATCATTATGAGAGATAAAAGAGATTCTGATGGAAGATATTTGTGAAAGGTACATTTCTAAACCCTTTCTTGACAGTGGAGCCTGCAGGATGCTCTCAGCTGGTCCAGCACATTGTACAGCTTCAGACCAAAGCTGTGTTAAGTGGATATTGTTTCACCAGCCACCCTTTCAAAGGTCCTAGCTATGTGCTGCTTCCCACCTGTCCGTCTGATGGATTAGCGTGCTGAGGAGATGAAAGGCTCTAGCTATTCTGTTTTGGAAGTAAAAAGTTCTCAAGTGTCTCCTGTTTCAGCTATTTTTTGTTTGCCTCTACAATCTGTGTTCTCTATGGACCAGTTTGGTTTCCCCAGTATCTTTTTTTTTTCTTTTCTTCTTGAAAGTGGACAGCAGCAGATCCTTCACTCACAAACAGCTCTCAGGGGTTACAGGTGCCATAGGACAGGCTTGGCTACTCTGCCTTCAGGCTGTATGTAGCCTTCTTCATCAAGGCAAGAGCCCTAAGACCCAGATAGTGTCCCAGTGGAAATCACGACGTTTTAGGATCCGTTTTTGCATCCATGGCCCTCATCATCTTTGTCTTCTTTTTGCTCTCTGCTTGTTGCTGCCACAGCACTGCTGTGCCAGGGCGGATGATGGTGTGAGTGTCTGTTCCCATGTGTTTTAGGGAGTTGAGATGTCCTTTTAGTCAGATGGGAAGCTCTAGGCTGCTGGATGTGGTTTGGATGTGGTGGAGATCACATACTCCTCCACATTCTGCACATCAGACCCTTATCAGGATCTGGTCCTGGCAGCTGTGGCACCTTGTCCATGGCCAAGAGCCCCAGGGGCTCTTGTCAGCTGCAGCATTTCTCTGCAATGTCTCAAAAGATGCTTGAACGTCTAAAGGCAGATGGGGATCCTATATGTGCCTGTTTCTATGAATGTAAAATTCTCTATCAAGGAGTGATTGAAAAAGGAGGGTAGCAGGGCATGCTCTTTGAAAGTGCCTTTGTGCACTGCTGGGAGTAGACTGGGAGTGGCTTTGCCCAACTTCCTGGGGTGCAGATGTTTCCAGCAGGCCCTGATGCTGAGGAAAATCTGCTGGGTTTGTGCTGCAGCCATCCCGGAGCTGTGAGCAGGCTGTGGGGTGAGAGTCTGAGACACTGGACGATCCCAGCTGCTCGGCTCTGGGGTGAACTGTGGGCTCGATTTACAGGTTGAGGGTGGAGCTGGGTGTCTCAAGAGGAATGCAAGGACAGACCCCCAGAAACGCAGCCCCTCCCCCGGCTAAGCACAGCCCCCCTCAGGAAGCATGAGCAGCCATCTAGGAAATGGCATTTTAAAAAACTGTAAAATCAGCAGTTGGAAATAATTGAATTGTTCCTCGTGTATTTCTTTTGTCAGTGCCTCCTGTATTAAGTTGTTCAGTTATTAAAAGAAGAAAGCCCTGTGAGATCTCTCCTGCCTTCAGAAGTGCTGGGCAGGGTGTAGCTGCATCCACAGGGTGCTGGTTGCCTGGAAGGTCCCCAGTGCCATAACACAGCAATCTGTATTCACATGCTGTGCTTTCATCCCGAGATCACAGAAGAAACAGGATCATTACTGTGTATTAAAGAATTAATTGTGTGGCTTAGTTTATTGGCAAAGCTGTGTATTGAGAGCGGAGAGCATTATCTTGCAGGTAGCAGAGGCGCGTGACCTAAGCCGTGGAGTTCATTTCTGCAGTCCATCCTGCATCCTTTCAGAACTTCCTTCACCTCTGGAATCCCATCTGAGCCCACAGCAGGGTGCAGAGCTGTGACCCCCAGAAAAGAGCCCCATGGTGGATATCGCACCCGTGGGATTTTCCAGGGCAGGAAGGTGTGCTTTTTCCCCAGTAGTAGGCAGTGCCTTTTGGTCCTGGTCTGAGGTGGGAGTGAGGAGCAGGGCTCGATCCCTGCGTGTCTCTTTGGAGGTGTTTGCTTCAAAGCCATTGGGTGGATCTGTTCCTAAACTTCCATCCCCCTCTGAGGCCTGTGGAGGGGTGAGAGGTTCTCCTGGTGCCGTGCCTCCTCTGCGCAATGCTCCTGTGAAAGAGACGTGCTCCTGCACCATGCCAGCAGTAGCAGACTCTTTTCCCCAAGGACTTGTCAAAGCTTCCTCAGCTATCTCGGCAATACTTTTATCTATTTATGCACAAGCAGTATTTAAAGGGAACAAATGCCCTGTGTGATCATCCCGGTGTTCATTTTTTAATGCATTTAATTCCTGATGCTGACACTTTGTTTTTCAAAGCGGGATTAGAACTGCTGAGGATAAACAGTGCCAACATTACATACGGCAGGAGTGGGGACCTGTGTAAAGCTCAGCCAGGCTTTCTTATTGACAAAGCCTAATTAAAAATGGATAAAGTTAAAGATTTTTTCGTTGATAGTCAGATGTCCTGGAATGAACTATCCTGTGCAGCTGTTCTTTTTGTGGTAACACCAGGGAATTTAAACCGTGAGTTGATTCCAATGTCTGTGGTCTCTGGGCATTCTCAAGAACCATGGGCTGAACATGCCCTTTCCATGAGCAACACCTCTAAACCCTTCAGCACAGCCTCCTTCTCTCTATGTATTCTATTTAAAAGTCCTAAAATAATTTCCTGGAGCAGTTCCTCAAAGCAGGCAGATTGAGTATCAAAGGATTGCCCAAAGCCCTGGGGTGGACGTATTTATTAAGGCTAATTATTGCAATGAATGTGCTGCATGGGAATTCAGAGTTCCCCATAAATATGGACCTCCAAGAGTTTGTAGCATGATTTTGGAGAAGTGGTTCAGAAGCAGTGTTATAGCCATTGCTTTGCATTTATTTTTGGCCTCTTTTTTTTTTTTTAGTGGATTGTGATTAGCATGAAATTACTTTTAAATTTTAGTTTTTATTCAGTGTTTAAGTGAGTTTTATGCTTATATAGTAAGAGGTGTACAGGCTGTCTATCGGAATTAAAAGCAATTATTTTGCTTGTTTGTTTTGGGGAGCGGATGAGTGATGACTTAGGGGCAGCTTTGTGGTATAGTGTGTTTTGCTTTAGGTTTACTGACGAATGGTGTTTTCTTCAACCAGCAGGCTGGCAGGGAATTGCAAACAGTGACCTCATTTATCCTACCAGAGCTCACTCTTCTTGACGTTTTCATCAGCCAGTGGGAAGACGTTTGCTGTTCAGCTGCTGCCAGCAGAGCTGGCGCTTATTTTTATCTCGGCAAATTCGGTGAATATTCTGAACATTGTGTCAGTTTAAACAGTGTTATGTTTGTCCTACATGGTACCACGTTTTGTGCTGAGATAGGAGCAGCAGCAGGTCCACAGTGACTGAGGCAGGTTGGCTCAGTGATGCATTTCATTACAGGTTTATGCAGCATGTGCTGTAAGACTGTTTATAGGGTGGTTTATAAGGCTGTATATCATTTGAACCTCACTAGCTGAAAACCATTTGCAAAAATAATGCAGTGTACTACTGATACTTTTCCTCTTTCATAAGAGATGCAGGGAAATCTACACAAATGTAATGTTATTATCAACTTACTGAACCTACTGCAGATTCATAAATTTTCTTACCTTTTTTCAACTTTTAGCATGGAACTTAGATGAAAGTTTTGCAAAATTCAAGTTTAATAGATGAACCGGTAGTGAAATGCTGAGAGAAAAACAATTATTCCTGTTTTCCCAGAAACAAGGGGAACTCTGAACAGTTACCTAAAGAGTCTCCTACTCTAGATCAGTTGTTTTCATTTTGTAAAACCATTCTTAGACTTCTCCTCCGGTACACAAGCTGTGTAAAGTGCAAAGCACAATGCAGCCTAAGTCGGAGTTACGTTGGATAACAGATACTCAAGTCTTTCTTTTCTTGTTGTAACCTGGTGTTTGCAATGCAGACATAATCCCTGCAGTGTTTGTTGTGGTAGTGAAGGGCAGAAGTGTCCTGGCAGATGCAGGCTTGCAGACTGCCAGCTTTCTTTTGTGCATGTCCTGGCAGTGATTTTGATGTGTATCTTATTTAATGGAACATCTCAGAATATTTTTAAAAGTCAATTAGTGCTGTAAGAGTTCATATAAATAATATTTACTTAATATTCTGTAGTTTAAGCACAAGAATACCTATAAATAATAATAATGAATAATAGTTATAATAAATAATTTCAGCAAGTATTCAAACTTTTAAAAGTTGTTATTAGTAAACTTAGTGCCTTTTCTGCCTCATTTTCACCGGGTTCCAACAGGCTGTATAGAGGCAGGTGTGATATTGATTGGGGTACCTGCAGCTTGTTTTGAGTTTGGAAGATATTTTCCTTTGGAAGCTACTTAGGTATCTGCCAGGAACATCTCTGGTTCAGCTCAGAAACAATGCAGAGAATGCACTGCACAAAATAAATAATTAAAAATGTATAAGACAGAAGAATTAGTAGCTTCATATCATGTGTTTGGCAAATTTGAGTAGATTTTTGCAGCTTTTAAAGTTAAAGAAAGGCAGACTACGAAAGGTTTTTTTTGAGTAACTGAAATCTCTTTGAGTTTGCTAGCAAGTTTTCTCAATAATGTGATTAATTAATAGTAAATACCTTTAGAAATTGCTGATATTATGCAGATTACCTTTCCTGACTTCAGATTCTTCTGGAATAGGTTGAATTCTGATATTTTCTCTACAGCATTCAACTGAGAGCAAACACATCCATCTCAAAGACAGGGCTGGCTAGTTTGCTGTGGTAGCATAATGAACTCATCCTGAATACTCATTTATTCAGTATCTCTGTCCATATCTCTGTATCAGTGTTTAATCCTTAGCAAAGCTGCTTGTTGCTGTTCTTATTTCCTGATTCTAGAAGATGATGCAAACAGCATAAAGTTCCCATCCTATCATTGCAGTGGACTTGCAAAATCGTTTGTTTTGCTGTCCTGAAAACAGTACTTTCATATAACTAAGCTATTTTGATGATATTTTTTGTCATCTGCCTCAGGAAATGATAGTGGCATCTTCGAAATATGAATTATATTTCATGTTCCATTCCTATGAGAAAACCTATCACGATTTTCTAATTTTAGCTGCTGCTTGTCCATAACCACCGCAACACGATTTTTATGAACAGAGTTCTAAATACCCAGTTACATATTGTTTATTTTCAGGATATTTAAATATCGTAAGTATCAGACTGCAAATATTGATAAGCATTGGTATTTAAAATACATGCAAATACTTTTTAATAGATAAATAAAGACATATAACAATGAAATATATAAGGCTTGCAATACCATCCCTTCCCAGCATTCATGTGTTTCTCCAATACTCCAGAAACACCATGGAGATGGGTTTTCAGCACTTGCTGTGTATCTCTCCTTGGTGCTGTGAGCTTTTAAAACAGGCTCTTAACAAAACAGCACAGCCTTGCTTTATTTTGGGCATCTTGAACCAGAAAAGTCCCACACAAGTAAATAAATGTGTTTTAAGGCACCAAACATGCCCTGTGGGACCCAGACCTGTGGCCAGGGATGCAGCCAGCAGAGCTGTGTGGGCAAAGCCTTTCTCTGCAGGATTTTTTATGGACTAGGGAGATTGGTATGGTCAATAATTTAATATGCATTTTAAACACTTAGAATGATTTAGTGTATTACATAAGTGGAAGAGGAAAAGCTATATCTATTTTTTCCAGTTCATTGTTCATGACGATAAAAGGCGTTTTATTAACTTCACAGTTGGTGCCACTATGTTGATGCTTTTTAATTTTTACTATGTTTTATTTTAATCCATTAACAACAACAACAACAACAACAACAAACCAGGATTATACTGGTTTGGGTTTTTTTCTGGTTTGGATTTTTTTTTTCCTTTTTTTTCCCCTTTCTGGTCTTGTGCTTCTAGTAGAAAGCTGCAATTCTTCATAAAACTGGCAGGTACAATTTTGGCTGAGTATTTAAACCTGAATACTACATAATAAGCATGCAGGAATAATGTAGACACTGAAAAATGGGGGAAGGTTCTTCATCTGGGGCTGGAAAATCCTGTATTCTCTGTTAGTTTGAAGGGAATGCCACATAAATCACTTTTTTTCTGGTAAGGAATGCAATACTAGAACGATAGAGAAGGGAAAAAGTAAACATTCAGTAAGAATATAATTACAGAATTCATTACAGAAAATATGGACAAATAACAGAGCTGAGAAAAACAGTTTGAGAGCCATCCTTGTCACTTACCTTTGCCTATGAAGTGTTGCATGTCTGCAGAGGAATAAGGCAGTGTTTTTGTCTTTCTGTGTGCTCTGGAGGCTGAACTGGAACAGGCACAGGTTGGTTGTGCTTGTTTGCCTGGTCTTTAAAGCACAGAAAAATCTTTATTTCCATTTTTCTTAGATTCATGTTTTGCTCTGTGGAATCCGCAGCAGATGACCCACGATTCATAAAGATCTGGAGGTGTTTGTTTTTATTTATAAATGCTGATAGCGTGGGTAGTAGAAAACCCTGAAAATAGGTAGGAAATGTAAAACCGGAATTGGAAACCAGGGTATATTTAAGAATTTGGATGAATGTGGCATTTTCATAGGAAAACTAACTTAATTAGACATTTCTTTAAGACAGGTTTAGGGTATTTGGTGGACAAAACCAGAAACAATTTGCCACAAAAGTGTATTAAAATACGGGAAAATGTAAAAAGTTATTAAAGGATAGGGAAAAAGCAGGGAGGGATTGGAATAAGAAAATGAGTAAGGAGTGCAGACAGACGTTACTGTCAGAGGGCTTTCTCTGTGTGTTATCTGCAAACAGGTCATTTTGGAAAGGAGAGTTCTTTTTGGTCCAAACAACAGCTGTAGAAACCATTAGAGGTGATTATCAGGGCAGCTTTGTAGGATGCTGCATGACAGATTATCACTTAGAATTACTAAAATGTGCTGAGTGTAAATGTTGCAAGTAACAGTTCATCTTGTGGTACATGCATGGAAAGCATCATTGAATGAGCATTTAATAAGAGGCTTTGGAGCTGCATTCGTGTCCTAAGCAAAGGCTGAATGCAGAAGGATTCAGATGAAGCACTGAAGCTTAACCAGACTTTATTAGCAAACAAATCAAAACAAACCCCAACATATTGAAAATAGATTATGGGTACTGAGTCATGCTTGGTTCATTGTAGTGATGGACTCCTATAGCCCAGATCCAGGCTTACCACACAATTACAATTATTTGTTCAAATGAGCGTGTATAAATTCTCAGCAGGTTTAAAGATATACTGTAAGGCATTTTCTATTGTCCAAATTCCAGAAGGGTGCTTCATTTATGTTGAGAGGTCCGTAAAATTTAAGAGAGCATTTCAGGATGTGTGAGGAAGTCGATAAAGAATTGTCTGCTTCAAAAACTTTCTTTGTTAAAGAACAGTATGAAAAGAGCTTAGAGAAGTAAAGGTCTTCAGTCCTAGAAGGTTTCAGGGCTTACTCAACCAAAGCAATAGGAGCTTTGAGGGATCATCGAGGGCATAGCTTCAGAAGATGATTTATACAGAGTCCTACCTTAGGATTCAATCCCCATNNTACCTTAGGATTCAATCCCCATCCTCTCTGCCTGAGGTGGTTGGTGTGTCTCACTATTGGCAAAGCCCTCATCGAGGAGGAGAGCCTTTTTTAATGATACCTCTGCCTTTTCTTTAAAATGTGCTTGTGTCAATGCAGAAATCCTTGATGTGGTGTATGAGGTGCTGCTGGACCAGAACTTATCATTCTCCTGGAAGTTTATATTTGGGCGACTCCCGCGCCTTAACCTGGTGATGTACATAGTGTGTCACTAAGAAAACACCGGGCTCAGTCTGGCTTTCACCTGCACTGGAGTCATCTGGGATTTTGGCACTGGTGCTCTAGAGCTGTGGCTGAAATCAGAATCTGGGATATGTGTTGTTTTAGAAGCTATAAAAAAACCCCCCAAACCTGGTTAATATTCTTGTGGAGATGCACACTGTAACACACAGCTTTCTGAAGCAGGACCAACTCTAATCTTCACCTCTCTCTTTTTGTCTTTATTTTCTGTCAAGAAGTGGCTGTTAACCCTGAAGTAGGGTCCTGATACATAGTAAAAAGAGAATTATTTCCAGAAAATTGCAAGAACGTTTCCAGATACTGAAATGAGGAAG